>PVKS010001041.1:0-72283 GCA_004027875.1 Aplodontia rufa
CGCTCAGGCCCCTCCCATGGCTGGTGCTGTACTTGGGGTTTGGTGTTTGAAGCTGCTTTGTTTTTCTGTTTACTACTGGAAGTTTCTGTTGCATGTCTGCTTTCATTTGGTTTAGTCTCCCTAATGAGACCACAACACTGCCCTTTCTTAAAGGAGATCATAAAATAATGATGCAAATTTTTGGAATTTTTTGAAAGAAGAAACAAAATCAGAACAATGAAATTGTGAGGATCAGAGTTTGTACACCCTTTTAGCTATCATCCTTTCTTAAAAAAAGATATTCTATGGACTTGGATAGATTCTCTACTCCTGAATGACAAAGGTGAAAGTGGGATTGTGTGTTTCCATATCATAAAGAAATAGAAAACTAGTATGTCCAGCTCATGACAAGATGGGTAAACTGATGGCAGGGAAGGACAGAAGGCCTGCCCAAGGACTCATGTGTCACTGACCATGAAGCCAGGAAGAGGACAGAGGCAGATGCTCTTGCCTTGTGTAGATTCAACCACAAGTTGGATAGGTGGCTCTGCGGTTTCCGTGTTTGCCTGGCAAGCACGAGGACCTGGGTTCAAACCCCAGCACCACATACAGTACTAAGTGTTAGAGCAACTAAGGCCTTGTGAATAACTAAATAAAGTTGTTTCTCCCTTTCTCTGTATCTCTCACTGTCCTTCTCTCCTAAAAAAATAAAATATGCAGCTAGAAGGCCCAAGCAGGCAGACCCTCCCACATGTGCACTCTCAGCCTCCAAAACTAATGAGCTGAATAGACCTCTTTTCTTTATGGAAAGAAAACATGGCATCATGCATTTTGATAGAACAATAGAAAACTGATTATACAGTAAGATTTGTTTTATTTCATTTGCTACCATTTTTATTAAGAAATTTAGTTATTGTACAATCAAAAAGCATCCAACAAAACAATATTGTATATTTATATTCTTAAATTAGATTTACCCCCTATATCCCACCCTGTTCTCCTCTTCTTGCCTCTCCTTCCCACCACCTCCCCCTTCCTTCCCAATATATCTCTATGAATGCCCTAGGTTATGTGTTACTACGTCTTTGCTGGGTCTAATACATAAGAATTATCCACCTTTCACACATGCCTCGTAACTGCAGCCTCGACAGATGAATGAAAACATTTGACCCTTGAATCTCGGGGTTTGGCTAACTTTGCTCAACATGTTTTCTTCTATCACCATCCATTTACCTTCAAAAGCTGCAATGTCATTGTTCGTAATTGTAGAGTAGAACTCCATGGTATATATACCAGTTTTGGGTTCCATTCATTCAGTGAGGGGCATCTGCGTTGGTTCTATAGTTTAGATCATGGAAATTGAACTTCTATGAACATAGATTTTGCTGTGTCAGTGTAATGTGCTGATTTCAACTCCCCTGGAAAAATACCCAGGAGAGGGATATCTGGATCATATGGTGGGTTTATCCCTAATATTTTGAGGATTCTCCACACTGCTTTCCAGAGGGACTGTGTTAGTCTGCAGTTCCATTGCACCAACAGCATGCTAGTGTTTCTATCTCTCCACAACCCCTCCAGCATCTCTTATTGTTTATATTCTTCATTTTTGCTAATTGGACTGGTGAGAAGTGAAATCTTAATGTAGTTTTCATTTGCTTTTCTCTGATTACTAGTGATTTAGAGCACTTTCTCTTGTATTCATTGGCTTGCTCAATGTCCTCTGTTGAGAAGTTTCTATTTAGTTCTTTGGTCCATTTATTGATTGGGTTGTTAGTTTTTTTGAAGTTGAGATTTTTGAGAATTTTGTAATATCCCCTGTCAGAAGAATCATAGACCATGATTCTCTCCTATTCTGTAGGAAGTCTATGACAATTTTGATCATTTCCTTGGCTGTGAAGAAGTTTTTTAGCTTTATGACATCCCACTCACTGATTTTTGACTTTACTTCTTTCATTTCAGGAGACATGTTGATAAAGAATTTGCCTACTTCAAAATGCTAGAGTATTGGTCCTAATTATTCTTCCAGCATTTGCAAGGTAGCTGGTTTCAATCCAAGCTTCTTGACCCATTTTGATTTGATTTTCATGCAAGGTGAAAGATAAGAGTCTAATTTCAATTTTCTGCAAGTGGCTGTCCAGTTTGTCCAGCACCATTTGTTGAAGAGGCTGTCCCTCCTCCATGTAATATTTTGTCCCCCTTTGTCAAAAATCAGATGCTTATAGATTTGTAGTTTTATTTCAGGGTCTTCTGTTCTATTCCATTGGTGTTCATTCCTATCTTGACACCAGTACCATGTTGATTTTAAATCTGGTATTGCAAAGCCACCTGTTTGTCTTTCTTGTTTAGTAATGTTTTGGCTATTCTGTGTTTCTTATTGTTCCAAATGAATTTGAGAATTGCTTTTTCTTTATCTGTAAAGAATGACATTGGCATCTTGATGGGAATTGCTTTGAATATATATAGAGCTTTTGGTGGAATGGCCATTTTTATTACATTCTGCCTAACCAAGAGCATGGAACATTGTTCCATCTTCTTAGGTCATCTTGGATTTTATTCTTCAATGTCTGATAATTTTCATTGTAGAGGTCTTTGACTTCCCTTGTTAGGTTATTCTTTTTGAGGATATTGTGAATGGGACTGATTTCCTGATTTCTTCTTTTGCCTTATTATTTTTAGTGTATAGGAAAACTATTGATTTATGGGTATCTTGTAGCCTGCCACTTTGCTAAATCTGTTCATAAGTTCAAGCAGTTTTCTGGTGGAGTTTTTTTGGATTTTCCAGATATAGGATCATATTGTCAGCAAAAGGAAAGAGTTTGACTTCCTCTTTTCCTACTATTATCCCTTTTGATTTCCTTCTCTTGCCTTATTGCTCCAGCTAGGGACTCCAGAATAACATTGAATAAAAGTAGTGAGAACAGACAGCCTAGTCTTTTCTCGAGTTTAGTGGAAATGCTTTCAGCTTTTCTCTGTTCAGTATTATAATAGCTGAGGGTTTGGCATATATAGCCTTTACATAGTTTAAAAAGGTTCCTTTGATCCCTATCATCTCTAGAGTTTTGAGCATAAAAGGGTGCTGAATTTTATCAAAGGCCTTTTCTGCATCAATTGAGAGGCTCATATGGTTTTTGTCCTTAATTCTGTTTAAGTGACAAATTACATTAATTGTTGTGTGTATGTTGAACCAGCCCTGCATACCTGGGATGAAGCCCACTTGATCATGATGAATTATCTTCTTGATAAGTTTTTAAATACAGTTTTCTAGAACTTTATTAAGGATTTTTGAGTCCAGGTTCATCAGTGATATTGGTCTGTAGCTTTCTTGTTTTGATGTGTCCTTGTTGGATTTTGGTATCAGGGCTCTGGTTGCTTCATAAAAAGTTTTTGGGATAGTTCCCTCCTTTTAAATTTCTTGGAATAACTTAATAAGGAGAGGTGTTAGTTCCTCTTCAAAAGTCTGGTAAAAAATCCATGGGAAACCATCAGGTCCTTCTTTGGTAGACTTATAATTGCTGTATGGATTTCAGTGCCTGTTATTCGGTTGTTTAGGAATTTAATATCAACTTGTGCTGATTTAGGGATGTTGTCTGTGTCTAGAAACTTGTCCATGTCTTCCATGTTATCTAATTAGAAGAAGTATGGTTTTTCAAAATATGATCTTATAATTTGTTGGATTTCCATGGGGTCAGTGGTGATTGCTCCCTTTTCATTGGAGATTTTATTGATTTGCTTCATTTCTCTCCTTCTTTCAGTGAGTTTGGCTAGGGGGTCTATCTATCTTATTTATTTTTTCAAAGTACCAGCTCTTTGTTTCATTAATTCTTTTTATTGTTTTGTTCTTGTTGCTGTTCTCAATTTCATCTCTGTTCTTGATTATTTCCTGTCTTCTGCAGGCTTTAGGGTTAGATTCTTTTTCCTTTTGAAGGGCTCTGAGATGGAGCATAAGCTTATTTATTTGAGATCTCTCTTCATTTTTAGTGTGGGCATTCAGTGCTATAAATTTTCACCTTAGGAATGCTTTCACGCTGTCACAAACATTTCAATATGTTGTGTTTTCATTCTCATTCTCTTCCAAGAATTTTTTGATTTCTGCTGTCATGTCTTCTTCGATCCATTCTTCATTTAATAGGATACTATTCAATTTCTGTGAATATATAAGTTTTCTATTATGATTTTCACAGTTGATTCCTAGGGTCATGGTGTTATGCTCTGATAGGATACACAGAATAATATCTAGTTTTTTATATTTGCTGAGATTTCCTTTGTGAACCAGAATATGACCTATTTTGGAGAAGGATCCATGTGCTGCTGATTTGGGATGGAGTATTCTATACATGTCTGTTAAATCCATCTGATTAGGAGTTGTTTAGGTTAAATCCAGCCTAAATCCAGCCTAAATCTAGCCTAAATCAATAAAGAAATCTTCAGCCTAAACAATCTATGATTACCCACCTCCCATTATTCCTGAAAATATAAGAATAAAATCTTCTAGGCCTTTGTGACAACTCATCAGGTATCACAAAGACATAAAGATATGATACATGCACCAGAGTGGGGCACAGACACTTGGGGCATTCCTTACTCAGCATTGTCCAAAGTGAGGAAGATAGTAGTATTTGATAAATTGACTGTCAAGTGACTGGGGCAACATCTCAAAAGAATCCACTGGTAGGGATTATTTGTTTAGGCTAGGGATTTCTTTATTGATTTTTTTGTTTGGATGATCTATTGGTGACAGAGGAGTATTGAATTCTCCCAGTATTATTGTGTTGAGGTCCACAAGTGGTCTTATGTCGGGAAGCAATTTATTCACATAGTTGGGAGCACTGTTATTTGGAGAGTATATATTTACTATGGTTATTTCTTCCTGTTGTAGTGTTCCCTTTACTACTAAGTAGTGGCATTCTTTATCTCTTCTTCAAACATAAACTTATGTTTGAAATCTACTTTGTTGGATACAAGTATTGCAACACCATCTTGCTTTCTTGGGCTGTACACATGGAGATTTTTTTTTTCCATCCTTTCACCCTTAATCTGTAGATGTCATTGACTGTTAGGTGGATTTCTTGTAAGCGGAATATTGTTGGATTTTGTTTTTTGATTCCGTCTGCCAGTCTGAGACTTTTGAGTAGTGCATTTAAACAATTCACATTCAATGTTATAATAGAAGTGGTTATGTGGTTCATAGTCATTGTGTATTATTAGTGAGTTCCATTCTGTCTTGGTTGGGTATTTATAGGATGTACTTTTATTGAATTTCCTCTGATTGTGAGTTTTGGGTATTGACTACTTGTTCATCTGTCTGGAGTGTATCTTTGAGAATTCTTTGTAAGACTGGTTTTCTATTCATGAATGCTGCCAGTTTGATCTTATCATGAAAAGTTCTTATTTACCCAGCAGATTTGAAGCTGAGTTTTTCAGGATATAGTATTCTTGGCTGCATGTTGTGATGATTCAGGCACTGAAAGATTTAATTCCATGATCTTCTTGCCTCCAGAGTCTGGGTTGAAAAGTCACAGACAGTTCTTATTGGTTTGCCTCTGAATGTGATTTTGCATTTCTTCCTTGCTGCTTTTAATATTGTTTCCTTGACATCCCTATTGTACATTCTGAATATGATGTGTCTTGGTGAGTTTCTCATTTGATTAGGCCTATTGGGTGTCCTGTAAGCTTCCTGGATGAGCATATCTGATTCTATTTTTGTATGAGAAAAGTTTTTCTTCACAGTTTCCTTGAGGATATTCTTCATACCATTTGTGCATGTTTCAATTTCTTCTTGTATACCAGATTGTTTCTTCTCATTTCATCCCAGAAATTTTTAAAATTCTGATTATGTTCTTTTAGTTGTTTTTCTTTTTTATCATTGGTACGCTCAAGCTTGGTCAGCCTTTTCTCATTGTCAGAAGTTCTTTCTTCAATAGCAGAGGTTCTATTTTCTACAGAAGTTAATCTGTTATTAAATTCTTCTATAGTCCCTCTCATGTCATTGACTGCAGACTTTAGCTCTGTTACTTCCTTTTTTAGTATGTCTAATTCTTTAATGGTAGAGTTTCTCAACTCTTGAGTTTTCTCATTTATTCCCTTCATTAGCTCTTCTTTTAGTTCATGTTTTCTTTTCATTATGAGATCCTTGATAAATTGTTCTAGATTTTCCTCCTGGTCCCTGGCTGTGGACTCCTTGCTAGAGGAGTTGTGGGTTTGAGGTGAACCTCTTTTGGTTTGATTCCTCATCTTTGAAGAGCTTCTTCTGGATTTTTGAATTGGGGATCCATGTTTGGTTGCAAGACAAGTCTCTGGGTTCTTCTTCCTCATACATCAAGGGTTGGGTCAGATACCACCTCTCTGATAACCTCTTCCTTCCAGAAAGTTTTTTCTGCCTGGAGCCTTGTTTTGTTGCAGCTTTTGGGTTAAGGTTCCAGGGCTTGGACTTGGCACCTGGTGGGGTTGCTGGGTAGTCTGCAGCTTTGTTGAAGCTAAGCAGTAGAGGTATGTCACTGGGTGCTAGGGTCCCGTTGTATAGAGTGGGCCAGAATGGACCAACCTATATGCTGTGCTGGGATCTGGGATGCTTGTTGGTTGGATGGGCCCAATGTATCTGGACCTGGCAGGTGTGCATGACAGCTGGATGTTATCTGCGTGTCGTGTCCTTGGAGGTGTCCAGCTCACCTGCTGTGGTGGGAATGGAGTCTTGGTCATGCAGAGGTGTCAGGGGTGGTCTGTTCAAGCTTCTTCTCACTTTGGAAATTTAAGTGAGTTCTTGGCCTGAGATCTCTATCTGGTTGTTTTTCTTTGGGTCTTTGCTGTTGGGTGGGGTGTTTTGTTCCGTCCCTTACTTGGGTTAGGGTATTGTCAGGAAAGTTGAGTTTAGAAGTCAAACCCCTAACCTGTAAACTGTTAGTATCCCTTAAGATTTCCAACTCCTCATGGGCTAATAGGAGATCATCAATATGAACAATCAATGCATACAATAAACAGTATTAAATCGGTTATTTAGTACAGACTATATTACACTGTTAAATTCCACCTGTGGAATGAATGGTAGCGTTAATCAATACTTTCATCAACACTAGTATTTAACTATCACCTATGTCAGGCTTCAAAGCATACAATAGTTATTGGGTTAGGCATTCACAGAGGTAATGGTTACACAGCCTTAATGATGGGGGGCCAAAAGATGTAAACCAATTGGAAGCCTGAGAGAGAGGGGAATGTAACTGAAATTTAGAGAGAAGGATATATTTCCAATCATTGTGAGAGAGAAAGAGCAAGAGGTGAAGGATTTGCTGGAGAAAGAAAAAGAAAGAGAAAGAGAAAAAAAACCTGGAGGAAGAAAAGACAGATGTAGTAAAATACAGGAAGGGTGAAAGAGATATTAATAAGATTTGAGTGATAGCATAAGGGTAGAAGCAAGTGCAGGTAAACTATGCAGGTAGGCCACAATGTACTTTAGATACTAAATGAGCTGACCAGAATCCCTCCTCTCAGCAGGCAGAACAAGGATAGACAGAAAAGACAAGAGGGAAAAAGAGAGAAGATGGAAAAAAAAAAAGAACAGAGAAACAACAACACCTAGTATTTTATATGTCCATGAACCAGTCAATTTTTCCAGTTGGCACTCAAATGCATGTCAAAAACAGGAAAGAAGAGAACAAATTTTTAAAAATAAAGTAAAAATTAAAAATTCTTAATGAAAACTTGGAACTACAGTCATTAATGTTGACTCTGCACTTTGGGAGTAGATGTTCACTGTCCCCCTGAGTTTTGATCGCACGGTCTCGAAAAATGTGATTATGTGATCTCAAGTAGAGGACTGGGAGGTCCTCAGACTCCTGGGATTTGTAGGAGGAGATTTCAGTGAAGATATCAGATTAAAGAATGTCCTGAGGTCAAGTCTTTGACAGCCTCCATGTGGTTCTGAGACTCAAGAGTCTTAAGACTTTTATGTGCAGGGGAGGATGAGATGCTTTTTATGCTCCCTCTGCTGGTGGTTGCTGACCTGGTCCTCCAGGGTTTTTGAGCTCGGACTGAGAGTTTAACTTATCATATGATCCTTCTGGCTGCGGTGGTGGTGGACAGGGCTGAACAAGGCTCCACAAACCAGAATCCCCCTGAGCAAAGTGAGGACTGGGCCTGTCCCATGCCTCCTCTTCTCGGTTCCTCCTGTGAACAGTGGCTATCTCCTGGCGCAGTTACAGAGGCACCTGCTCTGGACTCTTAATGTGCTCCCACTGGGCAGTCTGCTCAATAAGACTTGTTTATCCAGGCAGCTAAGAGACACTTCTCCCCTTACGCAGTGGAGGTGCCGTAGGGGTGTCTCTAATTGAGACTAATGCACAATCTCTTATAGAACATGGCTTCTCAGCAGGAAAACAGATCATAGGTTATGTTTGTCTCCTTTCCCAGTTCTGTGCCAATTGGGAAAATGGCATTCGCAGCTATAGCTGCTGTGTCCCAGCCGGGAGGGATATAATCCCACTTTCCCACTTGCTGCCCCCAAATCAATAATCATCCAAACAACTCCCAAGCTAGCACTGTGTTCTGGTGATGATTGTCCCCAAAATGCACATCACAGTAGTGGAGTTGTCCTGGAGTTTTTCTATCCAAACACAGAGCTAAAGGAAAAGGAGCCTTTCAGCTCGCCATCCTGCAACCCCCTGCCAGTCCTTGATTTTTGAGCCTCTTTTGCTGACAAATTCTACATTAATTTCTTTACTAAAAGAGGGTGAACCACCCTAATCTTCATGGGGTTTATTTCAGAATATAAAGGAGTACAAATTCCAGTGTACCTCTTTCATTCTCCATCTTATGATTATAGTCCCAGATGGGATGAGGACAACACTCTGCTGTGACCTGAGCCCACCCTGTGTACTTGATCAGAGATTTGATGTGTAGAATCTCTGGTGCAGACACCACTCATTTGATTCAGGAAAACATAGTAAGAATTTTTCCACTATGAAATGGAAGAGATGAAAGAAGAGGAAACATGGAGGCTAAATGTTCCTACCTAATAAATGAATAAGAATTTTGAATATTTCAGCTGATTATCTACATAATAGTGATTCGTGACCTTGGAGAACAAGAAAGCTAGGAAGAAGATCTTGGTAGGGAGAGAGTGAGGTAGCCACCCAGACAGTGAGGTGGTAGGGGAGGGGCCTAGCAAAAAAGAAGAGTAGGTGTCCCTTTTTAATTGTGAAAACTGAAGAACTTAAAATCATGGCATTGTATTTTACCCATGTCTTTCTTTAAACTATGCTTTTGTAGAATTGCAGAAGCTATAAAATAAAATGTGAAAAAAAACTTCATTTTTTTTCTAAATGAGCATTATTTTTTTTTCTTGAGCCTCCGTCTTACCTGGGGCAGGAAACTTAGTCTCACTGTATTTCTTCTCTCCCTAGATTTGCACCTAAATTTCAGGGGACTCGTTGAATCCCTCAATGCATACTAAGAGTACAGACATAATATCCATTGAGGTTGTATTTGGATGCAAGTAGGAAAAAAATTTCAGTAATCAAGTTTGTAGCTTTTCCTCACATGTCAAAAAGACAAATCAGAGAGACGAGGACTGATAAGGTGACTCTACAATGATATTAAAGACCCATGTGCATCCAATGCCTCTGTTCAGCTATCACTACCATGTGAATTTTGTTCCCCATGCATGTCTCCTGGTGGGTGCTAGATAGCTGCTCCACCTTCAGCATTTTATTTCCATTCCAGGAATAAAGAAGAGAAAAAAACAAAGGCCCAAATACACATATTTATTGGAGTCAGCATCTTTTGGGTAATTTTTGTGCTGTGTGATATTTCTAGCTTGAACAAAGTTGGAAAATGTAATTTTTTTATCGTTTCAGAATAAAATTGTTGTCCAATAGCAAAGAAGAAGAAATAATGGCTATTAGGCAGTTAATCAGCAGTGTCTCCGACAGCCATTATACTCTGTCAGCAACTGACATCCTTTGAGACAGTGTCTTCTCAAGGTCGCAGTTAATGGTCTCTATATCTACTGACATTTACTTACTTTCTCCATTAACACGTGGTGGTCCTAGATTATAATGGATTTTATGAAGGAAACTGGGAGAATGGAGTGGTGTTAGTGCCAACTTGGGCAATGAACACAAAAGGGACACAATTTTGCCCTGGTTCAAAAGTTGTTTATTTGGGTTCATAAAACCTCAGAAGCATTTAATCTATGCCTGTTACTCCTGGGCTCCTGTGTGCTCCAGCAACATGTATAATTTATCAGAGGCTGGAATAGATCTGAGTCCCATAGAAAATATCTTGCTTGCTTCTCACGGATAACTCTTGGTGTTTAATTAACCCATGAATCTCAAACAACACTATAAATTCTCCGTCATTGAACAGCAGAATCTTGATGACGCTCCTTTGTTCTGGGATATGAGTTCCTTTGGTCAAACAGACACAACCATTGCCTATTATCTGCAGCTATTGAAAAACAGGTCTCCAGAAAATTCAAAGATAAAGTAAGGCAAGTTGTTTCCATCTACTGTCAAGATCAAAACCTAATTTGAAAGGGAATTAATCACCTTTCTTTCCTAATGATCACCAGTCAACACATCAGTCCAACTTTCCTTAAGCTACTGTGTCTGTTATGTGAAGGGGTCAACATGGGGTCAGGAAGCTTGCTCTGTGCTCTGGGAGTTTCTCTCAGATTCGTGAATAATTTAGGTTCCTAGGATTCCAGGCAGTCTGTGTCTGCAAACATCTGGCATCCTGTGCTGCTAGCTTTAAATTTGCTGCAACTTTAGTGGATCCTCCCCAAGAGATTGGTGTCTATGACGCAAGAGAAGTCTGGTTTCTAAACATTCCCCCAAGAGCAAGGAATGGATTGGAAAGATGTTTCCTTCTGAGAAAAAGCTACAAATAGAATAGGATTCTTCTGGGGGATTTGGGGAACACTGATGAACTGACCAGTCCTAAAGCAGCCATCGCTCACCTCTTTTGGGTCCCAGATCCCATAGAAAATCCCAAGAATTCTATGAATCTGCTATTCAGACAGAGGCACAAATGCTTCAGGGGTCCAGTTTTGTATTCTTCCAGAGGGGTCAAAGAATTGCTTAAACCCAGGCTAAGAAGCCTTGTTCCACTGCAACAGCAAAGATGTGACCATTTATGTCCTGCTGTGGCCTATCGGAAGGTTCAGCAAAGAGGAAAAGCCGAGAAACATCAGTAGAAGCCAATAGATTCGGGAAGAGAACAAAGAGAGCCTCTAAATTCCCATTTGACTTCTGCCTTCACAGTCTCCAGGCTTCAGAGTGACAGGTTCCACCCCCTCTCTCAGCCCCTGTGTGCTCTCAGGGGTGAGGACCACGCAAGGCACCAGACTCTGTTCTGCTTTTTCACTTGAGGTTTCGATCCTTTTTTGTCTAGGTATCGGGTTTAGTAAGTAAGTTTTCCCTGTCCTCCTATGAACCAGCTCTTGCCATGTATTCTATTTTCAGGCTTGATTCCTTACTCATCTTTTGCATGAGTCCTGTCCCCAAGATGTGAATAGGTCCTGGAGTTTTTCTCTGAGCCTGCCTCTAGCCTTCCTCTTCTGCTGGCCCTGGTCACAGTCTGTCCCGCTGACTCACAGAGAAGAACGTGGCAACAGTGTACAATGCTTCTTCTTGGGGTCCTCTAGGGTTTTCAGGATCAAGTTCAGCAATGAAACAAAAGGTCTTTGGATCAATTTACATTCTCTGTCCTTTCCTTTACAAAACATTATTTGGTTAGATTCTACTAGATTCAGGGCCATTTTTTCCTGTCTTCAAGAAGTTTGAAATCTAATGGCGCAAAGAAAGAAATAGAAAGTGACATGAGTCATAGCACAGTGAGATTGTGATGCACCAAGTCTCAGAGGTAGAAGACTGGTTTGGGGAAAGGGTCCAGGAAGCTGGGAACTTGAGCCCCGTCCTGACAGAAGGTGTGTTTCCCACAGGACGACCACTTTCAGTCTTATTTTTTTGTGGACCTTTGAGAATCTGATGAAACAGGGAAGGGGGGAAAATGGAAAGAAAAAAGCTGACAAAGCCTCTGAGAACTGTGATTAATACCAGCTTAGAATTAAAAGTCAAGGTCCTGTATTAGCATCAGTACGACCTGGGCAGTCATCTTTCATGATTCAACTGGATTATTTTATCTGTAAAATGGAATGGAAGGAGATATGACTATAATAATTCCAGTCTCTACTTGTGATCTAGTTCATTCATAATCCTATATAGAGCCATGCTTTAATTTTTCCAAAGAGATTACATATTTTCCTATTAGAGATAAAATAACCCTCTGTCATGTCTAAAATTTTGAAAGAATATTGGAATGTACAAGATACCCACGCTGGAATTTTAAAGAGTCTAATCTTTTACAACTTCTTTGAGGGTTCATTATAACAATGAAGATCAAACTTTACTAAGCAACTAATATTTGTCAAGTATGCTATGAAGTTCATTGGATACATCATTTTATTCCCACATTCATTCAATGTTAAGTGTTATTATTTTCACTATATATTATGATTCCCATTTGATAGAAGGAGAAACTAAGGTGTGGGGAGATTGTTACTTTCCCAAGCAATCAGAGTTATATTTGACCTCAAGTTTTCTGACCCCAAAGCCCAGGCACCCATTCACTACTGTGACTTATTTTACCACTAGAATAAGACTTTTCATCAGTGGCTTATAATATTCTTGGGTCACAAATACTTTGATAATTGGATGAATTCCCAATCTGCAAGATTTCATTTAGAAAGACAAGATATACACATTTAGAAAGACAAGATATTTACATTTACACCTACACATATGATATACAGATAATTTTCCAGACAATTCAGGATCCCAGAAATTTTTTTAAGTCAATTCCATAGACTTCAATCTAAGTTTTCCCACTAAAAGCCAAGAATAGCTTGAGAAGACTGCAGAAAACTAGTCAAGACTGTAGAGAATGGTCTTTCTACAGCACTGACAACTAACTTGCCCAGTCTATATCTTTGAAGGATTGAGGGCACCATTGTGTTGGCTTGACAGAGGATATTAAGGACAACTCATGAAAGCTGCCGGCCTGGAGAGGCTGCTGACATGTCACTGTGCATGTGAGAAGGGCATAGGAACTTATTTTGCCCGTGACAACAGGATAGGATGGCCTTTCCCTGGTCTTTGTTTGCCATAGTCCATTCTGGATTGCCTGTAAATATAGTGCTTCTCAAAAGTGACACAGGCCTTTCCAAACCAGTCTTGGAAAATAGTATTTTTTTCCTGCAATAGTGAGACATGTGGTTATATTCCAGGAATTAAGAATAAATGCTTCAAAGGTGAACGTTCTCAAATGATGTGCAAACTCTTCCTCTCAGTTTGCTTTCTCACTAAAAAGAAAACCTGAGAAACCGAAACAAACACGTGTCATAATAATCAATGTGTCTCCTCTCCCCTGCATTCAAGTTTTTCTTGGGTTTTCATGAATTTTGTCACTGAAGTATTTGGGAGTGAAAGGTGATGCCATTTGTCCACTAGGGGGAGACTTGCCCACAGTGTCCCCTAGTTAAAGCTAAGAACTGGGGCTTGATTGTAGCTGCAGCTCTTTGACCTTGTTTCCTTTACTAAGCAAGGAGTTTTCTTTGATTAACAAAAATCTTTACTTAAATTTTCAATTCCCATTAAAAGAGGAGATGAGGACGGTATAATGACAATTATGGAAATAAAGTAGTGGTTTTCCTCCCGCTTTCCAGCGCCCTCTGGAATGAGAGTCACTAGCTCTGCTCCGAGGACATCCGCAGCCCTCCGCACTGAACCGGCAAGCGCAGGTGCACAGGGCCCGACTGCTCGGTGGGCGCGCAGCGCCTGGGACCCACAGACGCGCTCCGCTGCCCGCCGCGCCAACTCGAGTTTTAGACTCTGCGGCCAGGTTGATTCTCACACAAGGCAGCAAACTATACCCGAAGCGATGGCTGATGATAGTCAAACATCCTTATTTTCTTTTCTATTTTTGTCTCTTCTACTGTGCCTGGCTTCCATCTGTCCCTGTCGCCGCCTTTTCTAGGGGCCAACGTCTGCCTCAGGTCCCTGAGTGGCTTTGGCAGTGGCCACGCTGCTGAAAGAGCTTCTAACTCCGACCTTGTCTGAAGGTGACTCCCCAAGGCTGAATTTTCTAAGCAATGTGCATTTAAATTAAGCCCAAAATTGTATCTTTTCCATCAAGATCTGTAATAAACACACACAAGCATTTCCTTGAGTTATTTTTCTGAGTTTAGAAATAACTTGAATTGAATTTTCTTTGGTGAAGCAGAAGACTGCAGACATGAAGGTCACATCACAGGCTCCCTGTTCTCACTCCTCCTCTAATTTGAATTTGTACTTGGACACAGGCACTTAGAGAATATAGCCAGGGAGCTGATCTAGCTGTATAGTTCTATTTTCTTTTATTATGCATAAAACGTAGAATTTGATGGAGATGAGGGTAAAGTACCCTTACATGTCACTATCCTCTATACCTAAGAATACATTCCTAAATTTAATATCTACCTAAAAGCAGTAAATTTTAATATTTAAAAATGTTTTAAATCCAAATTGTAGGTATTTTGCCTTCTAAGGGAAGCATGATTCATAATCAGTGAAGAAATTAAATCTTATCTGCTGCTGCCTTCTCAAAGGAAGGCAGGGAGATACTCAGAACCGGTGGTCTGCATAAGGCGGACAGTGATCAGTGTTTGGATCTACAAAGGTAAGCCCCGGTTAGAGAGAAACAAATTTTTCTTTCAAGGGCTGAACTTAGCCAATGTGCCCCAAAAGGAGGTGGAGTGGAGGGAATTGGAAGATGAAAGAATAGATGGTGAACAGTGGCTGTTGAGAGATTTAAAGTAGATACTGACCCTAAGATGTCAGGAACCATCTCCATCTCCTCCAAGTTATCAGTGAAGTCAATATGGCCCAGATAAATTGTGTTGATTTTTAATAATTTATTTCTGGAAATCAGGAAAGGTGTCAGAGCCTCATTTTCATTTCCTTGTGTGTTCATTCTTGGCAAATATTTATTGAATTCCCCTATGAAGGAAGATTTATTCTAGGTACTGGTGATCTGAAGGACAGCAAGGCAGTGCAAGGCTCCTGCACCTTGGCCTTGAGAAAGGGAAGGCAGTCAATAAGTAAACAAAAATAAATAAAACTTCAGAGAGTACCACATTCCATGAAGACTAATAAAATGGCATATGTTACAGATAACTGAGGGGTGAGTACACTTACATCAGTGTTCAAGGAATGAAAAACACTTTGGGTTTTTTTTTCAATTTAAAAATTATGGTTAAATATACATTTACATAAACTTTGCCATCTTAATAATTTTAAAGTTCAATGATATTAAATACATTCATAGTGCTGTATGAATGCCGTTATCCATCTCCATAACTCCTTTCATCTTAAAAAACTGAAACTCCACGCTCATTAAACCACAGCTCCCTGTTCTCTTCACCCAGCTCCTGGCAGCCACCATTCTACTGTTTGTCTCTAAGATTTTATCTACTCCGAATACCTCCTGTTCACGGAATCATACAGTGTTTGTCCTTTGTGATTGGCTTATTTCACTTAGGAGTATGTCCTCAAAGTTCTTCCATGTTGTAACATCTGTTAGAATCTCCCTCCTTTTCTCAACTGAATCATATTTGGGGCTCTGTGTATTTATCATAGCCATGCATCATTCGATGGACACTTGGATTGATTCTGCATTTTGGCTATTTTGAGTAATGCTGCAGTGAGAATGAATGTACAAATATCTCTTTGAGGCCTTGCATTCGGTTATTTTGAATATATACCCAAAACTTCTCTGGGCATTTTTAAAAAGGGACTTTAATACAGGGCTTTAATACTTCATTATAAAAGCATTGGAAAGACTGTAGGAGCAAAAGGGGGCGGTTCTGCCAATGGGAGTCAAGCTGGAATCTGCAAGGGCGGGGGAAGGGAGAAGTCATGTTTTCTCTTGCGTTCGGAGGTTGGGGACTTTGGCACCAGTGCCTTGGCAGATAGCAGTCCTATGTTCCTGCTGAGGCCTCAGTCAAAATCAGCAGTAGAGCACTTTCACCTTTGCTTCTCCATCCTCTGCATGGGGACACTTCTTGCTCTTAGTCTCTGGGTGCCCCCCACCAAGACTTGGGCTTTGAAGTTGTACACACAGAGCAGTTGAAGCCTCCTACTCCAGTTCCTGTCCCCTTTCGATACTGCATGCTAACAACTCTAGCCTTCCTCAAACACAAGCCATAGGAGAGGCAAAAAGTATTTTTTTTTTCCCTGAAGAAATAAGTCTGGGAAACTCTAGAATAAGGACAATAAATAAAGCAGAGTTTGGTGCTAGTCTACACATGGAATGGGTACCTCACACTGCCTGCTCAGCCTGTTCCAGATTGCCAGCAGACAAACATGACCCTGCTGCTCTGAATAGAGTCTGCTCCTCTTAAAACCTGAGAATGCAAATGAGCCGCCGATACTGACATCTAGGTGTACCCCAGTGAAAAGGCCAGTGATTTAATTCCATTAAACTGTATGTATCTGTTATTTTGATAACCGTTTATAAATGTGTTTGTAAAAAATAAATTGTGAGAATGGGATGCAAATTAGTGGTGAGATGGCAAACGCACAATGCGAGTGTTTTTCCATGAGTAGAAGCATAGAATTAGGGCGGTAGCTGGAGCAGGACACAAGGTCAAAGGATTTTTAAGTTTGCAAGAACAATAGTACTGTGGGAATGATATGCCAGGGAGGAAGGAGCTGGTGATGCGGAAATGAGTGGGAAGTTGCAGAAGCCCAGTCTCGAGCCAGATGAGAGGGATGGCTGCAGGCGATGCAGAGAGATGAAGAAACAGCTGTGCCACCCCATGAAAAACAAGATCCAAGGGCAGTGGACAGTCAGGGGTCTGACTCAGCAGCCCAGGAGTTATCTAAACTCTGGAAGAAGACACTGCACATTTAACAGTGTGTGGAATGATGACCTGAGCAAATCATAATTAGATCCTATGGGGCAGGGTGACACATTTCACATCTGGGTTCCTTCATTTCCCCAATGGAAGTGAAACATGTTAAAGCTATTTCTAATTTAAAAATCTGTTTATACACTGTTTTTGTCTTGGCCTTCTGTTTTTTTCTTCTTGTCTTTTATAATGCATTTTTTTTTAAGAGAAAGGGGGAGAGAGAGAAAGAGAGAGAGAATCAATTGTATTTAGTTTTTCATTTAGCTTTTGTTGTGTACGTGGTGCTGGGGTTTGAACTCATGTCCTCACACATGCCAGGCAAGTGCTGTAACCGCTGAGCCACTGCTCCAGCCCCTCCCTTGTCTTTTAATAAGTACTTTATCTCCTTGCCAAAATGGCATATAGGAAGCCCTCAATAAATGTTTACTGAATTAATATATAAATTGGACTAGCTTTTTCTTTGGCCCTACTGGAGCTCCTGGTTCCTGCAGCCTGTTTTTCTGGATCTGCAGGGTTTTTTTCTTTTTTGTATTGTTCTTTCCTCCTGAAATGCCCTTTGCATCATCTCCCCTTTCTGTTTCTCAAAATTTTATTCTCCCTTGATGGTCCAGCTTAAATGCAAACTTTGTGGCTGAAGTCCTCTTTGATATTCCCACCCAAATGTGATATTTTCTCCTTTACATTCCAAATAATTTTGCTTCTGGCTAGTATCTCTTAACATTCTGTGCCTAGAATTATGGCTTTTATGGAGTTGTTAATATGTTCCCCACTAGACTACATGCACTTTGAGGACTGTTATTGTATCTCATTCATATTTATTTACTTTGAACCACCCGGCACAGCATCTTGTGTATTGGGAGTATTCTGCAAGTAATAATTTTAATTTTAATTTAATTTTCCTAATCCAGTACCCTCATTAAAGAACTGACAAAATTCAACTGGTGTCCTGTTCTATTGGGGTCTCCTCTTTTAGCAGCAGAATACCCCCCTAATTAGTGCAGACTCTAAACAGATACCTACTCTTTAGCATTTCACTTTCAGGTTTAAGAATTTTTTCCCCTAAACTCAACCACCTTCCTCATACCCTTTGTAGAGGTGCACATACTGACAAAGGCACACACTACATATCAGGACGTGTAGACTGGCTCACATGTTCATTTGCACACACCTATGAACACACACGCTTTCTCATTACATTTCCAAACAAAATCCTGATTATTTTTTTAAAATCAGGTTTATTGTGATATAATTTACATATAGGAAGATTTGTCCTTTTTAAAGGTGTATGTTTTAGAAGTTTAATAACCACATTGTATCAGGGAGTATTCTCCAAAGGAGAAAATATCTACATAAAAGAGAAATCTCTTTTTTGAGTCTTTTGATTGTTATATATTTATTTATATATCTACATCTATCTGATGACCTATGTGTTAACAGCATCAATGTTAATAAATCTGCTGAAAGAGTAACTTTCATCCATGTAATCTGACACAGCAGAACTCCCTAGACTGTACATTTATGAAATCAAGGAATTCCACTGTCTAGTCTAGCGTAAGCCCCTCTGCACCTAATAGGCCCTCAGCATACTATAAAGAACATCTCACCCTGACTTTGATGAAGGAGTGGGACATTTATCTTTTAGATAAAGGATGGATCTGAAGGAAAATCTGATTGTCTTCCAAGTTCAACTCCAAAGTTGACTTCTTTGCTTCCATGGAGTGGCCTGCTGAGTGTTGGGCTGGGGACCTCCTCTCCCAGTCAACCTATTTTCATCAGATGGTTTCTGCGTGTCCCACACGGTGTTCAGCACTGCAGATACAAGAACAAACAAAGCTGCCATGGTCTTTGTATTCGTAGAGACTGAATACTGCTGTGGAAACAGGCAACATAATATTGTGGAACAAACAAAAAAAAATGAAACAAACACTGACAAATCCGAAGAAGGAAATAAGGAAGGAGATTAAACTGAGAATGTTTTATGGGTGCATTAGTCTGCTTTCCCAATGCTGTTACAGAATTCCTGAGAAAGTCAACTTAGAAGGGTGAAAAGTTTATTTGGGCTCCTGGTTTCAGGGATTTTAATAAATGGTCACTTGGCCCTGTCACTTGAGCTGTGACATCACAGCCCATCATGGCAGGAGCATGTGGCTGAGGAGGCTGCTCACCTCACGGTGGCCAGGAGACAGAGATACAGGAAAGGGCTGGAGTCCTAATATCCTCTTCAAGGATGCGCCCTCAGTGACCTGACGTCCTTTCGGCAGGCACACCTCCTAAAGGTTCATGGCCTCCCAAGCAATCCTCTCAGCATATGGGCCTTTGTGGGACTTTTTTTTTTTTTTTTTAAGAGAGAAGGAAAGTGAGAGAGAGAGAATCACTTTTTATTGAGTGGTTCACTTGGCCTTTGTTGCTCAGACACTTAGTTGTGTACGTGGGTGCTGGATTTTGAACCCGTGTACTCGTGCATGCTGGGCAAGCGCCATAATGGCTGAGCCACCGCTCCAGCCCCCTTTATGGGACTTATAAGATCCAAATCATAACAGATGGTAGCAAGGAAGTCCTCCCTGAGAATTTGGAGAAATGAGAGCCAAATGATGAACTTGGAGGAAAAATGTTACTGGCAGAGGGAATAGCATGCACAGAGTCCCTGATGATAAAAGAAACTCAGTGTAAGAATCTCGAATTTTAGCAGAACTGGAACAGAACAAAGAAGTATAAGAAGGACATGGGACAGAGTCGGAGAGGGTGTCAGATCATCATCAGCGGCTTGTGGGCCAGGAAAGGATTTTGGATTTCCTTTAGCAAAAGGATACTTGTGAGGGTTCAGAATACAAGGACCAGAGGATCTGATTTATGTTTTAAGAGGATTATTTTTGTTGCTCTAGGATAGTCCTTAAAAGTAGGACAGGATTGGAATGGGATGAGAGCTTTTACAAGCAGTTGTAAAACTCCAGGTGAAAGATGACAATGATAATAATAGAGCTGAAAAGAGAGGTGGAGGTAGGAAGATAGACTCAAATTTGGGAGTAGCATAGTCTCGTCTATGAATTGCATGTAGGGAGCAAAGGAGAAGAAATAAATTGTATAATTTTCAGATTTTTTTTGCCTAAACAATGCAGTGAACGATCTTGACATATAATTTAATCAGAAAAAAACAGTTCAATATAAATGTTTGAAGCTCAACAAAGTTGAGCTACTGCTTTGGAATTCAGATATGAAATCACAAATAATTAAAGATTTGCAAATTGATGAGATTACCTGACAAAGATTAGGGAGAGAAAGAGAGAAAGAGAGAGAGAGAGAGAGAGAGAGATGAGAGATGATAGAAAGATAGAGAGAGAGATAGGGAGAGAGAGAGAGACAGAGAGAGAGACAGAAGGAAGGAAAGTGAGAAAAGGACCCTGAACAGAAACTTGAGGAAAGATGACATTTTATTCATGCAAAGAAAAAGGAGAAGACCAAGGATATTGGGGGCAGTGAGATAAGTGGAAAGCCAGGAGAATGTGGTAGAAAGGACGTGAAAGAGGTAATTCTTCAAGGACAAGAGAGTCTTCCGTGGGGTTGCATACTGCTCAAAGAAAGAACATTCAAGCGATTGGCACTGTTTTTAGCCACATGAAAGTTACTGTTGACCTTGACCAGATCTGGTGGAAGTCAGCGGGCAGCATTTCAGAGAGTGGGTGTTGGGAAGAGGAGAGATTGTGTATATGGACAAATCTTTTGGAAGTTTCTTGGTGATGGTGCAAGAATTGGGGAGGTCTGCAGCAGAAGAAGTTGGGGGTTTTGTCAAGAGGAAGGGGTTCAGGCATAAGTATATGTGAAAAGAATGCTTCCTAGTAGGTAGAAATGGTGGTCCACAAAATTGAAAGGACAGTGCTCTGGAGGAGGCAGAGGATATGCATGTGGAACGTGGGCCCTAGGTAAGGCCACAGATACTCTCCTCACTGGGACCAGAGAGACGGAGGAAAAGATAGGTGCAGGTGCTTTTGATGTGGCACTGGGCATGGCCATTGTCTGAGAGAAGTTTGTGGGAGAAATAAGAAGTGAAGAAGTCATTTTTCAGGGACTGAATGAATGAGGAAATGGAACAGGATTGATTAATACCACTGGAGACTCATGTGAGATAAGAATCATGAGTTTTCAGTGAACCCTCTGTTTGGGCTGTGAAACTTTATGTGGCCACATTTAGCTGCTATGATATGGACACAAGAAGGGAGGGTGGCAGGTTAACACAGGGCTCTTATTAGGTAAGAAGAAAGGAGAGTGAAGGACAGAATGAGATTATTAAAATGATGTGGCATGGATTCTAGGATTGGACATTGTGGGAAATAAAACCAAGAGGGACCCTGGTGGATAGTGACGATGTGATGGTCCTTAATAGTATACCTCAATAATGTCTTCATACTGGGGAGCAAAATTAAAGCTAAAGATTTCAGGCTAAGAGAACTTGTTCTTGTGCATAAGACTCTTGCTCTAAGAATGTTATAGCTTTATAATAACTTCCTGTTATAAGCTGTCATGGGCTGACTCTTTCCTTGTAGATAGTCCACTGCTTGAGGAAGAAACGGAGTCCTAGGATAGTCCTTGGGGCCCAAGGAAGGAGAGGTGTGGGGAGAATGTCCCTCTGCATAGCGGTGTTGCAACCCTAATGGATAGAACAGGAAGGGGCCTCTTATTTGAAGAGGGAAGAATGTCCAGGGTCCGAATAGGAGACTGGGTCTGAAAGCAGCTAGTTGAAAAACTCAGATATGTTTATCCCATAGGGACCCTGAAAACCCATGATTGAGGTCTGATTTTTTTTTAAAGAGAGAAGGACAAAGAGAGAAAGAGAGAGAAAGAGAGAGAGAGAGAGAGAGACAGGAGAGAGAGTCAGAGATGATCAATTTTTCTTGAGTTTTTCACATGGCTTTCGTTGCTCTGACACTTAGTTGTGTATGTGGGCGCTGCGGTTTGAATCCACATACTTGCATATGTCGGGCAAGTGCGGAAACTGCTGAGCCACTATTCCAGCCCCTGAGGTCTGATATTTCAACTGTGAGTTGTGACTTAAATTAATAAATGAGGAATTATAAATAACTCCAGCCATCTCCTCAACAGTACTTGGTGAATGGAACCAGTTTCTGTGTTTGAAAGGCAGAGTGGCAAATTGGAAAGCACAGGATATTTAAGAGCAGATGAATCCGAGTCTTGACTCTCCCACCAGTTAACTATGTTGTCTTAGGAAGCTGATCAACTTCTAGGCATGTTAAATCCCTGGTCTACGAAGCAAGGCTGATAATCCTTATATATATTCATTCTAAGGAATAAATTAATTAAGGTAAAGAAATAATCTTGAAAGGTGGAAAGCTTTATGCATTGTTAGCACAATGGGAATGAATCCTACTGCATAAGCATAGATATGTAAGAAAAATTATGTGTCATGATTTTCCTTTACATCATTTTAATTTTGAATTGGAATATCCATCCACCTTTGAAAGGGTTGAAAATTCAACTTCAACATTATGCAGCTGCCATTTATTACTACTCCGACACTAAGGCAGGAAGTTTAGGTTTTCTATGACACTTACAACAAGACTTTGGTATGACATCAGGTCCCACTGATGACTATGGGAATCTTCATCCCTACCATGCTTGGGTAGGGCTCAGCCCTCCCAGATGAACTAAACAGCCATCCTTATAGAGAGATCCTGCAAGGGAAAAATATTACACCTATTTGAGGGACTAAGGAATTCTCTCCACTTCAGCCTTGAATATACTTCGCTTTCTTTGCCCTCACAAAACTGAAATGACTATGCTAGCATTCTGGAACACAATGTTATCTTCTCAAAAGACTTCAGTCACATTTAACACAAGTCATTACTTAACAGTCTTTTTGCTTTCAGATCCTAAAATTCTTAAAGAAGCCCCAAGGCACTCAGATATACCTACAAAAAGAGGAAGGAAACTAGAAGAGAAATAAAATTATTTTAATACATTACAACCTTTGATGCCAATTTTTATTCAATTGCATGGAATCCTTCTTAGTCTGATTGAATCAATTGCCTTGTAAGTGAATTGGCTAATTGAAGAACTTGGAAACCATTGGTTTTAAAAGTAAATATATATTTATGTGATAATCTCATACTTTTAAAGGAAGACACTGTCTAAAGACCAAGTATTGAACAGGAGATATTGGCATGGACCCATTTGCTAATGTAGACACTGTCATCTTGCTCTCTGGAAAAGTGCTTAGGAACAATGCATCGTTTGGGGGATCAATACATATTAACCAATCACATAAGTGGAGTTTTTAGAAGTCAATGCCTTCCAAGAAGAGCTGGGAGCAATGAGGCACATTTCTTGTTGAGGGCCTGCTTGCCATATTCAGTAGACCAGAAAATGAGCATTGCTTGGGCTAATTTTTAGAATCATTCTTACTTGACTAGATAGTGGTTCATTTGGCTAAGCACAAATTTTCTTCCCCCCACCACATTCTTGAACTTGTAAGAACAACATAAAAACTTCATTTAAAGCACTGTCCTTGTGATTTCAGAGCAATGACACACAGTTTATCATTGTGGAATGTGTGAAATTCTTCAGCATTAAAGGCTCTAAGGAAATGCCAGATACCATCCAAAGGCATTTTCTAGAATTAATGTATATAAATGAAAATTATTCTTAATTATCCGATGATCAAAGACAGGAAACAAAATACTGTCTAGTTTCATACCTGTTTCTATGCAGCCTATCCCACCATGGACTTCAAAGCCCTCTTGCTTTCAGAGATACTCATATTTTGAGTCCAGGTTGAGAGAGCCCCAAACCAACCACTGCAGGAGATAACAGATGGCTAGTGATATAAAGATCTGAAAAACCAGCATTTAGATTTGAGAAGTCAGATATTTTGGAGACAGATTAGTCAATTTTCAAATAAAGCAATCGTGTTCTTCTGTGGTAGAACAAAATGGAAACCTTAGCAAACTTTGCAATGTGACAGAACAGAATGGTAACTTTAGCAACTTAAGAGCTGATAAACTGTGGTTTTGAATGCTGACACACAGCATCTCTGCTCACTAACCTTTAAGCATTGAGGGTTTGCAGAGGCACCTGTATCCCGACAACCACAGTAACAGAAGCAGGAAACTGGACTGGAAAGTCTCCCTTTAGGCCTAGCACAGTAAAAGTCACTAAGATGTATGAACTAAAAATCCCTAGGCCAATACATGCTTGTAACCCTCCAATAGAATTGCCCTAACATTTTTGGCTCCATATACCCAAACTTGCTTATGTATAAAAGTAATTGCCCTGCTATACTTGGGGCTCAGATTTTTGGGAATTATACCTCTGGGGCTGTGGCCACTCATAAAGTGTTGCTTCCAGGTTTTGGTGTCCTGACCCTCATTTTCTCGTACACTTTATTTAAAATTCAAAATAATGAAACACTTTTTTTATATATATATCTGCTTTTAAAAATATGCGATTGTGGGGCTGGAGCAGTGGCTCAGCAGTTAACAGCACTTGCCTGGCATGCGCGAGGACCTGGTTTCAAACCCCAGCACCACGTACACAATGAAGTCTCAGAACAAAGAAAGCCACATGAAAAAACTAAATAAAAATTGGTTCTCCCTCTCTCTTTCATAAAAAGCAACAAAAAATGGGATTGTGTCTAATTAAAACTTTTAAGCATATAGCCAATACTACATTGTCTCATGAATCCACCAAATATAGTATTGAGGTAATAAAACTGAAGCCCTGACTGGTAAGAAAAATGGCCCAAGGTCACACAGTGGTCATGCAATGGCCCAAGAAAGAGCCTAGTTAAACCTATTGGTGACTGAGTGCTTTATGATGACAGGGCATTTTAGAAATGTTTCAGAATGCTTTTTTATTTTTTGTCCCTTTCCCCTTGTCCTTAGTTTTAATTCATAGGATTTTTGGTTGTTGCAGAATAACCCATTATGTTTGCTGATAGAATTAATCTCTTGGCTTTCCTTATTGCTCCTGAAGTGGCAGCCAAAATACAGCTGAAGTAGCTGTGAAACATCAAGGCTCCAGTGCATGAGTCAGCTTTTAGTCATTGTGACCAAAATACCTGACTTGAAAGACTTAAAGAAAGGAAGATTTATTTGGGCTCATGGTTTCAGACCATGGTCAGTTGGCTCCGTCTCTGAGCTGGAGGTGAGACAGAACATCATGGTGGAAGGCTGTGGTAGGAAAAAAAATCTGTTCAGCTCATTGCAGCCAGGAAGTAGGGAAGAGAGGGAGGAAGGGACCGAGGACAAAAGATAGTCTCTATGGGCATAACTCCAAAGACCTATTTCCTCCAGCTATGCCTCTTCTGCCAACAGTTTCTACTACTTCCAGGTAGTCCTATCAATGATTAATCAGTAATGAAATCAGAGCTCTCGTTATCCAATCATTTGCTGAAGCCCCACCTCTGGACATTGCTGCATAGGGGACCAAATCTTCAACACATGAGCTTTTGAGGGCCATCCCAGCTCCAAATCATAACATTCAGCTTCTATTTAACAACTTTTCTCCAATTAAATTCTTTAAAGCTCAAAATACTTCCATGGAACCAAGGTGTTAACATCGCCTATGATAAGACATTTTTAAAATAAATGAATGCTAAGGAAATGGCTGACATATTTTGCAACACAGCACAAAAAGACCTTATGTCATCTTCTAACACTTGCTTTGCTGACATGTGATAGTAGGTGGAGGGAGGACAACATCGTCAGATCTTAGAAAGTTAGTGACCTGATGGTTTATCTGAGTTTTTGGTCCTGAGTGGCCACCATATTACCCAGTTATTAGCATGACTTCCTTAAAGCTGGCTTGATCTAGATCCCATAGGCACACTCACCAAATTGTGCCACTACCATTCTAAAATCCCTTGACCTGCAATCTTCAACCAACTGTTGTGGTAATCCTCACTTCTGTATCTTTCAGTAGAATATGTTCCTAGTACTAGAGAAAGACCAGTATATATGTGTAGCTCTTTCCACTTCAAGCACACATTCAGTTGAAATACTTAATGGTTCAGCAATACTTAAGATCATTTTTTATTGATTCTCTGGTATAATGATTTTCTCCTCCACCAAATAATAGATACTCATACCCAGAGATAACCTTTAAAAATATTGTCTAATAATAATTGTAAAATTCAGTGTCTGTCACCAACTTTCTACCAACTCTTCTTCCTAAGTTTTCAGGCTGCTTTCTCTGCTACTCCCACTCCAATAATTTTTCAAATCCCAGTAACAACCCATTAACCTTAACACACTTTCTCTATTAACCTCCTCACATTCTCACTCCTATAGTTATCTCACTAAGATTCTGTGATTCATCATAATAATTGCTCTTATAAACACTCTCAAGAGTATATTACACTCATTTGGAAAATGCTAGCTCTGGTTAAATCCCCACCTACTCTGCACTTGCTTTAATTGGCTGAATGTGACTGAAAAAAACAGAAACTCAAGATTCCTCATCCCCTTTAAATTTACGACCACATGCTTCACGTAGGCTCTTGTTAAAAGTGTTCTCATTTTCCCAAGTAGTCTATGCTATTCACACTTTCTCTTCTTAAATCTGCCTAAGTTTCTCCTTCTATTTCACTCTTTTTCTATGATGCTGGAGATCAAATCCAGGGACATGTGCGCGGTAGGCAAGAGCTCTACCAGGGAGATTTCCTTCCAGCTCATGGCTCACTCCTTGATGATGACTTCTACTTTATTCTATTGAGCAAAGAGGATATTTCAGAAAAGGATTTTTGCCTCTCCCCTGTCTTTGCCTCATTTCTGTTAAACTGGTAGAATCTATGGAAATTCCCTACACTTTGGATTCATTATTTTTCAACTACACAAAAAAGTTGCCTCTACATGATTGCCCTCTCTGTCTTGCATCATTTCACTGTATAATTTTTAATTGAGGTACAATTTATACACCATAAAATGCACCATTAAAAGTATGATTCCATTTTTCTCAGCATATTTACAAAGTTGTACAAATATTACTGCTATCTAATTTCAAAATATTTTCATCACCCACAAAATAATCTATTTATCTTTACCCCAATATCCTCTTCCCCCCATCCATTGGAAACTACTAATCTAATTTCTGTCTTTATGAATTGTTATTATTATTAATATTATTATTTTTTTACATTCCTAAGGATTGAACTCAGGTCCCCTCACACACTAGGCAAACTCTCTACCACTAAGCTGTACCTCTGGACCATGAAATTAATATTTGTACTGGACATTTCATATGAGAAAAATCATATAGTAGCTGACCTTTATGGCAGGCTTCTTGTATTTAGCATGATGTTTTCAAGGTTCATTCAAGTTGTAGTGTGTGTATACATTTTTCATTCCTTTTTACAGATGAATGCTACTGCCTAAGATATACAATGTTTTTTTATCCATTCGTAAATTGACTAAAATTTGGGTTGTGGCCAATTTTCAGCTATTATAAATATTATTACTATGAATGCTTACATACATGATTTTATGTAGATATATGCTTTCAGTTCTCTTGGACATATACCTAGAGTGGAGTTAATAGAACTAAATATGTGTTTACCTATTTGAGGAATTTCCAAAATGTCTTCCAATGTAACTGCATAATTTCACATACCTGACAGCAGTGTATGAATCCCATTATATCAATATCTTTTCCAAAATCTGTTATTTTTAAGCCCTTTTGAAATAACCATTCTGGTAAGTGTAAAGTGGTATCTTGTGATTTTGACTAATGACATTCTTAATGACTAATGATGTTCAGCATATTTTGATATTCTTATTGTATATTCTACATTCTTAGTCTATCTATACATTCAAATCCCTTTCCCATTTTCAAATTGAATTATTTGTCCTTTTATTTTTGAGCCATAAAAGTTCTGTATGTATTCTAGGTACTAGATCCTTACCAGCCTATGATTTGCATGAGTATTTAATAAAGTGTTTGATAAATCTGTAGATAAATTTGGGGAGTAGTGCCACCTTCAGAATATTAAAATTTTTAAACCATGAACATGCATTGTATTTCCATTTATTTAGATCTTTGTTTTACTTCAACAATTTCATAGTAGTTGGAGTACTTCTTTTACATTTTTTCCTAAGTACTTAATTCTTTTCTAAACTATTGTAAACATAATTTTCTTAATTTCATTTTCCGATTGTTCATTGCTTTTGAGTACAAATATAATTGATTTTGTGTATTAATCTCATATCTCTCAATCTTGCTGAACAAGTTTGTTATCTCTGATTTTTTGTGTGGGTTTCTTGGGAGTTTCTATGCCTTGGTTTGAGTATGGCTTGAGTGTGCCCTCAGCAGTTCATGTATTTGTAGGGCGTTCCTCACTATGGCAATATTGGGAGATGGTGTGGAACTTTTAAGAGGCAGGCTCTAGTGGGAAGTAATAAGGTCATTGAGGGTACTGCCCTAGGAAGGTTGTGGGACCCTAATTAGTTCTTATAAGAGGATTTTTATAAACAAACAGGCTTGGCATCTCCCAGTCGCTACTCTTTCTGGCTTTCTGTCTTCCCACATGAGGTCTCCCTCTTGCATGTGCTCCCACTATAAAGCTATCAGGCTGCCAATGCTCTCTCACCAGAGCCAAGATAATGTCTGCACTCTGCCTTTAAACTTTCAGAACTTCAAGCTAAATAAATTTCTTTATAAAGTACCCAGGTTCTAGCATTTTGTCATAGCAATGGAAAGTGGACTAATACAAACTACATACAAGATCATGCCATCTACGAGTAGAAGCAGTTTTATTTTTTCCTTTCAATCTCATGTGTCTATGACTTTTCCCCTCTTAATTGCTCTACTTAGGACGCCCAGTATAATCTTTAATAGAAGCAATGAAGGCAGACATATTAGTTTTATTTGTAACTGAAATTTAGGAAGAAGGAAGATATTTCAGTCATTCATTATACATTATGATGTTATCTGTGGGTTTTTAATAAATGCCCGGAGACTGAGGAAGTTCACTTTTATTCCAGATTTATTGTGTGTTTTTTAAAATTATTATTAAAAGGTATTGCATTTCTGTCAAATGCTTTTCTTACTTCTGTTGAGATAATCATGTGGAATCTGTGCTTCATTATGGTGTATAATATAGATGTGTTTTGTATATTAAACTAAGCATGTTGTACCACTCTCTTCTGGCTTTCATGATTTTGGTGAGAAATTAATTGTTCAGGTATTAAAGATCCCTTGTTCAAGTTGAATACTTTTTTTTTTTTTTGCTACTTTCAGTTTTTTTCCTTTGATCTACTGTTGGATAATAAAATTTATCTAGGTGCTCTTTTCTTTTAAATTATGCTGCCTGGGTTTTGCTGAATTTTTGGATGAATATATTATTGTTATTGTTACAAAACTTGGAAAGTTTTTGAACATTATTTCTTCGGATATTGTTTCTACTCTCTGTTCTCTCCTCTGACGACTTCTATTATACATATGTTGGTACTCTTGATGGTGCCTCACAAATCTCTAAGCCTTAGATTGTTTTTATTCATAAAAAAATTTGTTAATAAAACTAGAGATGTCAATTAACCTATCTTGACACTTGATAGCTTCTTTAACAGCTTAAATCTGCTATTGATCGCCTCTAGTGAATTTTCTGTTTTTTTTTTACCTTTTGTTTCCAGAATTTAAATTTTTAATTTCTTTAATAGAAACTTTAATTTTTAATAGAAAATCTCCATTTGGTAGTAGTTTAGTCTCACGTTCCCTTTTAGTTGTTTAGACTTGATTTACTTTAATTCTTTAGCTATATTTATAACAACTGATTTAAAATCTTTCTCTAGTAAGTTTGAAGCCCAGATTTCCTCAAGGACAGTTTATGTTGACTGCTTTTTCTTTCTTTTTACTTTTCCTGTTTCTTTGAGTGTCTCATAAGTATTTGTTGAAAACTGTCCATTTTAACAAGTACGACGTGTTAACTCTGGAAATTATATTCCTTCTCCTCAGAATTTGTTTCTGTTGTTGCTGTTGGGTGACATGTCTGAACTAATTATTTGAAATCTTCAGTTTTGTTGTGTGGACAACGAAGTCTCTTCTAAATTAGCCTAGAGGTCTGATGATGGCTGGACAAAGATTTCCTTCCATGCCTGGAAGTAGCAAGTCTCTCAGCCTTCGTGAGGGCTTCTGTGTTTGTGTGCCTCCATTGCTCTGCAGTTTAAAGCTCCAGTTTAGGTTTGACATATCATTTATGCATCTCCCCAAGGTGAGCCAGAGAAGTGCAAAGCCCTGCATCTGTATAGTCTTTTAGATTCCCAAGAACGTGTCAATGCTGTCCAAGATCCTTATTAAAATCTCATTTTCAAACTTTTAAGCTTTTGGTGAGTTTTTTATTTTCTTCAACTGTTATTGCTACCCAAAGAGGCTGTGATATTAAAAAGTCACCACTGATTGTTCTCAAAGAATCCCCTAATGGGGAAATGCTTGTAGCCATGAGTGAGTTCTGATTCAGATTGAATAAACACCAACCCTGAATACTGAGGTCCCTAGATACCTGTCACATAGGTCAAATTATCACACTTATTTGAGAAAGGAACCTTATGGTATGACTTTTGACTTATTTTTTCCTTTACTGGTGGCTGCTAGGCCTGGAGAAATCCTCAAACCCCACATCCTTCACAAAATTCACAAAATATGACTCCACCTCTCTTTTCCTCCTTCCACTAACACTTTTGGAAATAGTTGTCTGTACTCATTATCTTCATTTCCTCTCATCTGTCTAACTCTGAAAACATTCCAGTTAAACTTTTGTCCTCATTTTTGTACTAAAAACAGCTCTTCCCAAGGTCACCCATGCTCCTCATGTGATCAAAATGAAGATCAGCTTTTGGTCTCCATCCTACTCAGTTGGTCAATTTTCACACACATGCTCATGTTCTTTCCTCACATTTTCCTCCATCGTTTCTGGAGCTTCACACTCTCCAGTTTTCCTCCCATCTCAATGCCTCTCTGTCATGTTGTTTCTAGTCTCCCTGGAAAGATCATCTCTTTCATATTGCTCAGTTTTAGAATAATCCATGGTTTTGTTTGGTATTTTTGCTCTTCTCTTTCTGCATGTAGTCCTTATTGATATTAGCCATCCCCATGAACACTTATATCAACAGCCTCTTGATTTGTAAAATGAGCTGCAGAAAGGTATGGTTCACAAACGTAGAGTGACAGTTGACAGAAGCATTGGGATGCAGAGGTATCTGGTCATTACCTGCATGATCACCATGTGAATTCTGCACCACAATGGCAGATTATCTAGAGGCTTCCTGACATAAATAGTGATGAGAACACAGACTGTATTGACAGCCCACAGAATTATGAATACATAGATAGCAACTAAAAGCAATACACAGTTTACCTCATGATTGTTTCCCATGAGTTATTTACTGAAAATTGGTGAAATTCTTAGGGAGAAGAAGATATGAGAATTGTCCTTCTTATGGTAAAGTATTCCTTTTTCCTTTCCATAAATCAGCTTCTAATTCCCTTCTATGTATCCTATGCTCTTGTTAGTTTTACTCATCATTTACCTGAGTCTGTGTATTTCTTGGGCTTTCATAATGGAATTAGTGGCACTGTAACAAGAGTTGTTATAGTGCTTCATCTTTTTTTCCTTCTCTCTTCAAATACATACCCCAAGGAAGAACCAGGGGGGACATATAGCAAGAGGGTAGCCATCTACAAGAAAGGAGAAAGGCCCTCACAGAACTCGTTCACATACCCTGTTCTCAAACTTCCATTTTCCAGAACTATGAAAAAATACATGTTTCTTGCTGAAGCTGGCCGAGCTGCAGTATTTTGTTATGGCAGCCTTGGCAGATTAAGAGAGAATAAACTTCTTCACTGAATGTAAGCTTCTGGAAGGAGCAGCCCTCTGAGTGTGGTTTATCAGACCTGCCTGGCACAGAAGAGGCACAGATGCCATGTCTGTTGGCTGAGTACTTCCTGCCAGTTATTTATTGCCTGGAAATGATTTGTGACTTTTCATGCTCATGGGCTATAGCCACTGGCTCCAGCCCTCACATGGGAATCTTGTACTTCCTATTTCTGATGAGAAGACTAACATTCAGACTAAGCATAATAATTTTTTTCTACACCCAACCAATCTCCAGTGGAGGTTCTCTGTCTTGGGTACCAGGTCATCTCCTTTAAAGTCACTGGGAAATGGTGATGCTCCAGGTAGTAAATTTGAATTTTCCCCGGACTCCATTGGTGACATAATGCTTCACCCTAAGGCAATAAATATACCTACTGGTACTGCTATAGGCTACCAAGGGGGCTATTTTGATTCAGATGATCCTCTCTTCAACCAATTTTTGAAAGCTTACTCAGTATCATCCTAGGAATCCACTTAAATATGTAAGCTCCATTTTCATGTTAATTTGAAGGAGACACATTAGGTAATTATTAATTCTAATCAAAACATTCTTTCTCCATAATCATAGCTGTTTTGTTGTTTTTAACTAAATACAAGGATAGATGCTAAAAGTTATTTAAACCTGTCAAAGAAGAACATAATAAACTGGATGAAGAGGCTCTCTTGGACATATTTACATCTAAAGTCGTTTGAATCCATGTTACTAAATGCAAGTTGTATTTCAAACTGCCTCAGGTTACAAGGATGATGACTAACGAATTATAGAGGAAAGTAATTAACTTCCTACACTCCCTAGAATCTTGCTTTGTAAGAACCTTTCTGACACTCCTTTAGAGAAAACTAACTTCTGATTAGCATTGTTAGAAAAAACTGCCCACTTCTTTGCTATTTTGAGGCTCTTTTCAGACTGGGGGTGTAGCTCCAGCAGGCTGTGGAAATGTTGAAGCTGATCAGAAGAGGAACCGTGGAGCCTCACAAGTCCTCTTGCTGTTAATCAACAGTGCCCTCCAGGGCAGCTTTTTAGAACTCTCTAAGCGGGGGAATTTCCTTCTTTGTAAAATGTGTGGGTGAGTCAGGATGACCTATGAATAGCCTTCCATTCTTATGCTTAGTATTGTTCTGGGGTTCACAAAGGTTTAAAGCACGCGTCACACAAAAATAAAAACTGATCAAACTTTTCTACCTGAGCAACTTCTTTCTATGACTGACTGGGATGCCAAGAAAGGGGAATGACAGATTTTCCTTATGCAACTGACATATTGAACAACTTCAGCATGCAGAACGGAGTTAAAACACAGCTTTATTTTTATCTTTAACTTTATTCAGTGGTGATAATCTTTGCCTGAGGTAATCTTTTTCCTGTAGGCTCATGACTCCGCCACCCCCATTCTTAGGAAATGATGCAGCATTTTCTTTAAGAGGTACGTACTCAATCCAGAATTTATGAAGGCTATCAAAATGGTGAAGTTAACTTAGAATAATACCTTCTTCCCTGTGCCATTTGGAACCACATCTCTGAGCACAGAGCATGGTCCTGCTGACTTCCTTACTACTTTTTATATTATCCTAAACAAGATCTCAATGGGGAAGGCAGGTGGGAGAAAGGTGGGCACAGTTTCCAGTTTGGGTGGATTTTTGCTTTGTGGCACTGCAGTTGATGCTAGCTGACTGCTTCTCCCATAAAGTGCTTCAGAAGACCCCCTGACTCTTTCCTACCAGAACCCATTCTCTTGCACTTGCTTTGACCCTGGGAAAACGTACTTTGTCTCAGTGGTCAAGTGGGACTCCATTCTTTGCTGTTGGTCTCTTGGTGTCATGTGCTCTCAACCCACCTCTCTGTAGAGGTTTCCTTATCCCTCCACCTGGACCTAGTGGACAGGACTGCAGGTACAGTGCCACTCCAGCTTAACACCCACAGCCTTCTCACCATGGGAAAACTCTTGTAGCTATTTCCCCCACAAACTCTGGAATACCAGCCTCCTCTCAACAGTTATTTATTCTCTCTTCCTCAATATTTCTAGTACAGGCTCAGACAATATCCTACAGCTGCTTTCATTTTTCTTAGTTATGTGTTAAGTACCAATCTTCTGTATCTATGCATGTCAGGAAACACAATTTCCACTGTGTTGTGTGGACCCACTGTCTTTCAGGCCTTCAAACAAGTGGCCCATGTTTGCTTTCTGATAATACTAGATTTTCCTCCAAAGGAAGATACACAGCAAGACAACAGGTATCTGCATCGCAGATTTCACACATACACACATACATGCTCCTCAGGTTTTGATGGGGTTATCTACCAATAAACCTAAATATTGAATATATCTGAAGTCAAAAACGCTTGTAACAGGGGCTAGACAGTGGCTCAGCAGTTATGGCTCTTGCCTTGCATGCTCAAGTCTGCAGGTTTGAACCCCAGCACCATGTACACAACTATGTGTCAGGGCAATGAAAGCCACATGAAAAACTAAATAAAATTGATTTTTCTCTCTCTCTCTCATTGTCCCTCTATTAAAAAAAAAAAATTCTTGTAACATACCCAGCCTACCAAACATCATAACTTAACCTTGCCTACCTTAAATGTGCATGGAATGCTTATATTAGCCAACAGCTGGACAACATTATCATATACAACTTTATAACAAGATCTTGAGTATCTCACATAATTAGCTGAATATTTGTAATAAAATAATGCAGGCAACACTGCGCACTGTGGAGGACTGGCTGCTTCCACATTTGATCCTTTTGCTGGTAGGGAGCCATGGCTCACTGCCACTGCCTGGCATCGAGAGGGACAATTGTACTGCATAGCACTAGCCTGAGAAAAGATCAAAATTCTAAATTCAAAGTATGGTTTCTACTGAATGTTTATCACTTTTGCACCATCGCATGTGAAAAATCTTAAGTTGGGGGCTGTTTGTGTGTGTCATCAATAAACCTCCTCTTCAAAGCTGTTGTCTAATGTTTGATACCTTTAATCTCACTGAAATGTTTACAGACTGAAGGATTTCCATTAACCCAATAAATTCTGCATTTAGGTTGGTAGACAGACTCTTCCCTCCCTCATTTTGGTAAGCTGATATCCATTGTGTTGGTGCTTTGGTTGAAACTATAGAAACAGTCTTATCCTAATATCCTCTTACAGGTATGTTAATCCCAAGGCTGACATTTGTGATTAGGAACACATATTCAAAAAGACAATAAAATAATGGAAAATATTTTAATTGCTCCAACATAAACATGTATTTTAATGATTTTACTTTGAATCTATAAAACCCTATGTCTTTTATAGCCATAATCAAATTATACACACACTTTTGCAATCTATTTTTATCAATTATTCCTCGAAAACATTTTACTAAATCATGCTTGGAATTTTAACATGAGCATATCATCCTGAGATTTTTTGGATGCCTACTCTGTGGTCAATCCTGGTTTAGGTGCTGGGGCTGCAAAAGAACCAACAGGATATTCTGCTATCGAGGGTGCAAATGATTACGATGCAGTACTTTATTCACTAGAGGCCAGTTATATACAAGAGGTGATGGTAGAGAATAAAATGGATCTGTAGGTTTGTTCAAGTAAATTAGGAAGAAACCACAAGGGAAGGGCCAAGATGTTTGTGGAGGATGCATGGGAGGCAGACAAACAGAAAGAGGGGAACGGGTAAATGTAATATCATGTGAAAAGGCCAGGGGCTTTTTTTTGTTTATTGTAAAAATGGATATGTTTCCTTTTCTTTCCAAAACTTATTGAGTTGCTCTAAAATTACTAAATACACTTTCTCCTTAATCAGAACAGTATACTGAAAAGCTACCTTTAACAGATATCAAAAATTATGTTTTTTTGTCTACATCTAGTTTCTCCTTGCAATTCCAAGTACTCATTATTTTTTTGGTGGCTAGGACTATACTTGATAGAGCACTGTTGCTTTTCAAAATCTTTTCAAATGTGTAAGTTAACCTGTCTTCATAGCTTCTTTGCCAAGTAATATTTTTCTAAATTATTCTAAATCTAATGTTGTCTCAAAGTAATCTAGTTCTTTGGATGTTTTAAATGTCAAAAATATTTTTGATATTTTAAAATACTTAAAGGCAAAAGTTTCATTTTTTAGCTAAATTAATCATTGATTTCATTACATTCTCTCTTACTTTTTGGCTTTAGATAAAAATCTTACTCTAAAGGCTTGAAGCCAAATCTCATAGATTGTTTGGAAATGCCTTGTTTCTGTTATTGCTGGTGTTTTTTTAGTTTCAGTTTGGTTTTTGAAACAAGTCTAAATACACATAACCTTAGTAATCTCAGTGATGTAAAAATATCTTTTTCTTAAAAAAAGCATGAGGTTTAGTCTGAATCTTCCAACTGTATAACTTAATCTATTGAGCAAATCCACCGGATATTTGCCTAGTCCTCTACTTCACATATGGGAGTCATACCCATGAGCACCTGAAGATGGTTAGGTCCCTTGTTTTATGCTCTCTTAAGTTGATATTGATTTATTCTCACAGCTATTTTTCTCTTTGCTCTTAAAAGTCTCAAAAAAATGTGTGAAAGGGCTCTTGGGGGTAAATCTAATTTTCAGAATTCATATATATATATATATATGTATATATATATATATAATTTCATTAGAAGCTTGTTTGATTGTTCAACAAATAAATTTCTGAATTAAAAAAAAAGAAAAGACCCTGTTCTGAACCAAAGTTAGAGTTCAAATGTAGCCCAAGTTACCTGATAAACTAGTGGTAACTCCCTAACAGGCTACTTACAAGAGGACTAAAGGTGATAGGAGAAGAAGGATGAGGAGGAGGAAGGGGAAGGGAAAGGGGAAAGAGGAGGAGGAAAAGGAGAAAGAGGAGGAGGAGAAGGAGGAGGAGGAGGAGGAGGAAGAGATAGGAACCTACGCTGAAGGGATGCACAGTTAGCCTGGAGTGTTTCTCCAATTTTAGAAAATAGGCATAATAGAAGATTTCAAAATGTTTATGTGCACTACAGAGACACAAGCATGATTGGCAGAATGGCTTTGGCACTTCAGCGTCGCTGCTCTGGGGTAATTCCAGGTACAGGCATACAGGCACCAGTGAGATGTTCATAAAACACTTTCCGTGAGGTGGCAGATAGGGTTGAGAAGCTGACATGTGCTGCCTGAGAAAACTCAGATAAGGTCAATCTTCCCTAATCTAATAGAACAGAACCTGGGGAAGTACAAGGTCTTGTGAATCCCTGTGGATAAATAACCAGGGAGAAAGGAGATCTTCCTATTAATGGTATGTTTTATGCACAGAAGGTAATGGGATCTGGCAAAAAGATGAGCTGCATGTGAACAGTGTTTGAATAAGTTATAGTAACTGAACTGTACAGAACACTTTTCTTAAGTTCTGCAATTCTAAAAAATGTTGGAATTATCCTAATCCCAAAACAAATAGCCCTTAACTATTTTGAGAAAACTGACCTTCTCATGTAGTGGGAGATGCAGTGGGTAGGCTCACAGGGTGCTAATTCTGGTGTAGCTTCCACTGTTAACTCCAAGCCCTGGTTTCACCTCTCTGGACTCATGTGCCTTATCTGCATAATGGAGGAGGTAGGAGATGTGCCACAAAATGGAAACGTAATTTTGGTGTGACCAGGAAGGGGAAATTGAATGAAATACTAACAGAAGCTAGTAGTATGTTAAAGAATAACACATCTTACCTCTGGGGATGATTTCAGACATTCAGGCTTCAAGGTTAAGAACTCAATTAATGGAATCCATTGCCTGAACAGTTTTAAAAATAATAATGATGATCTGTATAAGTTCTAAATTGTACCTGACTATTCAGCAACCATTCTGATAAACAAACAACAACAGCAACAACCATTTGTGCATTGTAGATCTTTGTAGATGTCTCTCTCCCTCTTCTCTCTCTCTGCCCCCTCTCTCTCAAATTTTTGGTACTAGGGATTGAACACAGAGGCACTTTTTTACTGAATTACATCCCCAGTCCTTTCTTTTTATCGTTTATTTTGAGATGGGGTCTAAGTTTCTGAGACTGGCTTTGAACTTGCAATCCTCCTGCCTTAGCCTACTGAGTTACTAGGGTTACAGGCACTCAGATCTTTTACTTGATAAAAGTTAAAAACCAATGACAAGCATCAATAAAGGACCTAAGGTTTTATTCCTATTATAAACAAGACTGATATAAGTATGTCCACTCTAGTAACTAATGTGCAAAGTAGCACCCAAAAGGACTTCCTGGCCTCCATGCCCCGTGAACTCACTGTACATAGAATTTCCATATTGAAACACTAAGTTGTGTGAAGCATAGCTCACTTAACGAACAGAACCCCAGAAATACTGCGGTGCCAATTCCAGCATTCTGCCTTAGAAAGAACTGATACCACATACTTTCATGTACTTGGAAAACACACAACATGAGATGTCTGATTACCCTCTGGAGAGACAGTACACTGACAGAGGATCTGGAGCATGAGATTCCACAAGGACGGAGAGGCACACAGAAGAACACCTAGGGCCAGACATGGGAGTGATGGAGACAAACATTAAGCAAAACCAGCAATTATGAAAATTTTATATTTCAGTGACTTCACTGGAGGCTAATTAGCCACAATAATTAAATCATCATGACACAGGAACAAGACTAGGTATGTAAATAAATGTCACATAATCAAGAATGCTGACAGAGACTCAATCTCAAATATTTAAGGGACTCTACACACATACACACATACACACAGAGTAATCAAATTTGGTTTAGACAATATGAACAATGTTTGCAATGAATGTTGCTTGGGTAATTGTTGTTCAGGTACCCAAAAGAAAAAAGCAGGTCTAGATTTTATCCTATCATAAACAAAATGAAATTATCATCAGGAGTAGCGGGCTAATGCCATAATTTCATTCTTTCTAATAACTGAGCAGAACTCCATTGTATGCATATACCACAATTGATAATCCATGTGTCTAGTGATGGGCATCTGGGCTGATTCTATAATCTAGCTATTGTGAATTGTGCTGCTATAAACATTGGTGAGGCTGTGTTGCTGTAGTATGCCATATTTAGGTCCTTGGGAAGATCACCAGCATTTATTGTTCTTTGTGATCTTGATCTTTGACATTCTTACTGGAGTAAGATAAAATCTTATTGTAGATTTAATTTGCATTTCTCTTATTGCTAGAGATATTGGACATTTTTTCATATATTTATTGGCCATTCGTGTTTTTTCTATTGAGAAATTACTGTTCAGTTCTTTTGCCCATTTGTTGATTTTTTTTTTTTTTGGTGTTAAGATTTTTGAGTTCTTTGTATATTCTAGGTATTAGTCCCCTGTCAGGTAAGTATCCGGTCAAGATTTTCACATTCTGTAGATTTTTCTTCATGGTCTTAATCATTTCTTTAGTTGTGCAGAAGCTTTTTAGGTTATTGGTGTTCCATTTATTGATTCTTGGTTTTATTTCTTGTGCTTTGGTGGTCTTGTTAAGGAAGTTGGTGCCAGCATCTATTTGATGGAGTGTTACTCTTATGTTTTCTTCTAGCAGTTGTAAGTTTTATGGTCTAATTCCGAAGTCTTTGATGCATTCTGTTCTGAGTTTCATGCAGGGTAAAAGATAAGGTTCTAATTTCAATTTTCTGCATATAGCAATCCAGTTTTCCTAGTACCATTTGTTGAAGAGACTGTCCTTTCTCCAAATCTGTTTATGCCACCTTTGCCAAATATCAGATAGCAATAAATTTGTGGATTTGTCTCTGTTTATTCTATTCTATTCCATTAATCTTCGTATCTATTTTGGTACAAATACCAAGCTGTTTTTGTTATCTCATCTCTGTAGTATAATTTCAGATCAGTTATTTCAGATCAGTCTCCTGTTTTGCTTTTCTCGCTTAGTATTGCTTTAGCTATTCTGGGTCTCTTATTTTTCCAAATAAATTTAATGATTGTTTTTTCTAATTCTGTGAACATTTCCATTTGTATCTTGCTGAAGATTCCATTAAATATGTGTAGCACTTTAGGTAGTATGAGCATTTTGACAATAATAATTCTGCCTATCCAAGAACATGATATGTCTTTCAATCTTCAAAGGTCTTCTTTAATTCCTGTTTTCATTGTACAGCTTTTACCTATATAGTTAGATTAATTCCCAACTATTTTCTTTTTTATGAGGTTATTGTGACTGGGATAGTTTTTCTGATTTCATCCTTGGCTGAATAACTGCTGAAGTTTTAAGAAAGCTGTTGATTTGTGTGCATTGACTTTATATCCCGGTACTTTGCTAACTTCATTTTTAAGCTCTAAAAGTCTTCTCATGGAGTTTTTTTCAGTCTTCTAGATATATGATCAAGTCTTCAGTAAAGAGAGATAGTTTGACTTCTTTTCCTATTTGTATTCTTTGATTTCCTAACAGGTTAATATTTCAAGGACTATATTGAATAGGAGTGGTGAGAGTGGACAGCCTTGTCTTGTTCCTGAATTCAGTGGAAATGCTTTCAGTTTCTCTCCATTCAATATTATGTTGACTCTATGATATTGTCATAAATGACCTTTACCATGTTGAGGCAAGTTCCTTTGATCCCAAGCTTCTCCAGTGCTTTTAATATGAATAGGTTGGATTTTAACAGTGTCTTTTTTTTTTTTGCATTTATTTTGAGATGGGTCTAAGTTTCTGAGACTGGTCTTGAACCTGCATCTATTGAGATGATCATGTAATTATTGTTCTTAATTCTGTTAAAGTGATGAAACACATTTATTGATTTAATGAAACCCACTTGATTATGGTGTATGATAATTTTTATGTGTTTTTGAATGTGGTTTGTTAATATTTTATTAAGGATTTTTGCATCTATGCTTGCCAGGGACATTGGTCTGTAGTTTTCTTTCCTTGATATCTCTTTGTTTGGTTTTGGTATCAGGATTATGCTTGCCTAACAAAAAATATTTGGGAGTGTTCTTTCCCTTTCAATTTTGTGGAATATAAATCCATATCGTCAGATATGAAAATGGCAACTCCTGCTCATTTTCTTGGACCAGAGGCCTGAAATGTATTCTGCCCTCCTTTTACCTTCAGCCTGTATGTAGGTGTCTTTCCTAAAAGATGAGTCTCTTGTAAATGGCATATAGTTGGATTCTGTTTTTTGATCAATTCTGCTAATCTGTGTCTTTTCATTGAAAAGTTGATACCATTAATATTTAGTGTTAGAATGGATATATGTTTGTGGTTTCCTGCCATTTTGGTCCTTTGTTGTATTTATCCTTTTTTATTTTGTTTAGTGGGTAATTATTTTCTTGAATTACTTCTGTTTGTGGGCTTTGGGAACTGTTTTCATTCTTCTGAATGAAGTTTGTCTTTGAATATTCTTTGTAGTGTTACTTTGGTGCCCATAGATTCTTTTAGTTTATTCTTGCCATGGAATGTTTTTATTTCCTCTTAAAATGTGAAACTGAGTTTTTCTGGGTATAATAACCTTGGCTGACATTTTTTAAGGTTCTGGGCTGAGAAATCAGACATGATCTTTATAGGTTTGTTTCTAAATGTGACTTGATGTTTCTGTCTTGTGGCTTTAATATTTCCTTGTTCTCTGAGGAAAGAACATGAGCATTTTGATTGTGACATATCTCAGTGAGTTGCTTATTTGAATGGGTCTATTTGGGGTCCTGTAAGCCTCCTGTATGAGATTTCAGTCTCATGTCTAATATGGGAGAAATTTTCTGTAATGTTGTCATTGAAAATGATTTTTTATGACTTTAGTTTGTATCTCCATGTTTTCTTCTGTGTCAATGACTATCTAATTTGGTCTGTTAAAGTTATCCCAGAGATCTTGAATATTCTTCTTGTGTTCTATAATTTTTTTCTTCTGTACTGCCTTCTGTAAATTTGAGATCATCTAACCTGTCTTCAATGCCTGAAGTTTTGTCTTCAAGGGCTAAGGTTCTATTTTCTATATTGTCTAGTCTGTCAGTGATGCTTTCAAGTGAGTTTGATTTGATTGATCATGTCTTTCAGTTCCAGGAGTTCTGCTTAATTTCTTTTCACTATTTCTGTTTCTTTATTGAAGTAGTCTTTCATCTCCTGAAATTTGTCTCTTAATTCTTTACTTATATCTTCTCTTAGTTCATCAAACATCTTGGTAATCAAATTTGTATAGTCTTTCACTGGGATTTCATCTACTTCACCATCAGGAGGATCCTTAGTTGGGGGATTGTGGAGTTGCAGTGTGGTGGTTTGTTTTCCTATTTCCTTATATTTTCAAAGGTCTTATTTTTGCTCATCAATTGAAGTATATTCCTTTTCCTTTATTTTGTACATGTCTTTTTGTGTGCAATTACTTATTTGTTCTGAAGCTTTTCTCTGGATTTAATGTTTGGGTAGTTGTCAAGGGATGAGACCTGAGTTCCTTCTGTGATTGTGCCTCCTGAGTCCTTATTAATGGTTTGGGTTTGTTTGTGTTTATTTTTGTCTCCTCCCTTCTTTGCATTGGAGTAATGTCTTATTGGAGTGATGTCTAGGAAAGATTAGTTCAGCAGCTGAATCATACTTATGGGCTTTTAGTGTCACTGTAGATTGTCAGCACCACTCAGAATAGGGGGAAATAAACAATCACAACAACTAATGTATACAAAACACAGCATTAAACTAATGCCTATACTTTTATGATGATATCAGCTATATGATTTGCTTCAAAAAGCCTGACTGAGATGGTAGGGTCAGCACTTGTTATTAGCTGAAAACCATAAGTAGCCAAGAATTATTTCTGGCATTAAAAAGTACAACAGTTGTCCACTATGACATCCATAGCATTAGTGATGTGGTCAGGAATTATGTAAACATATTAGTGCATTAAGGTGGTAAGAAAACAGTTTACTAAGATAAAAGGAAGTGTGATAGGAAGGTAGAAAAGAGCTTACAATCACGAAAAGTGAACGGACAGAGTGCAAAAGAGATGTAGGATGTGACAGCTCTAAGGAAGGCGAAGAAAAAAATAGAAGTAGCACAGTTAAGAAAGAGTAAAACAGAGCAATAGAATTTGGTTTTTATCAGAAGAGAAGTCAGTAGGAGAAACAAGAGAAACAGACAATTGGGAAACACTACATAATAAAATTGAGATATATTAATCAAAATCCCAACCCTCAAAAGGCAAAGCAGGGAAAACATGATTATATTTTAAAAATATTGCTAACAATGGATAAAAAACTCAATATTCACACATATATGTGTATATATACATATATATATCTCCATAAAATTATCAGAATATAAAAAACACACAGCATCAAAAATAATAAGGAAAAAGAGGAAAATAAAGTGATTCTTGATGAATAATTAAAGAATTGAACCCACTGCGGTAGTCAAAGAGTACATGTCCACTGCCTAACCCAGCTCTTTCTTTTTCTCTCTGAGGTATGTACTGGCAGTGGGAACAAAGGTTGAGGGTGGTTGAATTGATCCTTTTTTGTATGTACTGCTTTCTTAGCTGTCAGCAATGAATTCTCAGCTTTCCTTCTTGCAGGTGTGAGGTAGGATGGGTTGGGATGCACTGACAGCCAAAGTGCTGTCTGCACTGATCAAATTGATGCCCTCCCAGGGTGGGGGCAGGAAGTTCTATGGGTGGAGTGCAAGCAGGTGGAACATGGGTCTGATTAGGCCTCTGGAGGTTTGGTGGGAAGTGGCCATTTACGGTGAACTGACCAGAACACTCTCAGAACCCTGGCATTGTCTAATTCTGCTGAGACTCGGTCCCAACAGTCTCCCTAGGACTCCACTTGTCAGGCAGAGGAGTCCATTCTTTACCCACTCAGCATCCCATAAGCACAGCCCCTACAGAATTCCCAGGCTTATTGACCCATGTGTAATTGTCCTACTTGTTCAGATTCGCCAACTGTCTCAACTGGTCATGTGAGCCAACAGGTTTGAAAGGGGAGAAAAGCTAGGCTCCTCTTCAGTTTTTCAACTTGGATCTCCTTGGGTAAAATGTTGCCTGTAATTGGTTTAGACCTGGTCCACCATGTACAGCCATTTTCACTGTGCAGATGCCTGTGAGATGTGTATAGTTTTAGCTCAGATCTTTTGGCCTCGGATGTTGGGGGGTTTGGCTGAAGGTGGCTGCCACCTCAGTTCTGGCCAGTTGGGAAGCATTTTCATGTACCAGAGCAATCTCCATTTCTGCCTTTCTGGTTCCAGGAAGTTCTGTGTTAAATCAATGATTTGAGTTCCTCTGCACCCCCTCACTGGGCACTGAGGCGGCGCTGTCTCCACCAGCTAGGCCATCCCTATCCTTACTGCCTCGCAGCTGCAGCAGCTGGGGGTTGGCTGCAATGTACTCCCTTCTCTTCTACCAATGCATCCAAATTTCTGAGTCTCTAAGACACTTTGACATTCCAGCTGCCTTGAATTTTGGTGAAATTCATTGTTCGTGCACCTTGTTTAGAAGCATGTACTTCTGGTATACTCATCCTTAGTTACCATCTTCCATTTTCTCCAAATTTTAGTATCTTAACAGAAATGCTTTTTATTGAAGAATAGTGCATACAATGAGAAGTATTTACAGCTGAAATATCCCTCTTTATAAAGCACCATGAAGCAAACATCTGTGTAACCACCACAAGGTCAGGAGATGCAGCATTACCAATATGTCAAAATAGCCAATATTATGGGAACCTCTACTTACCTGTCTCCTTTCTCTCTTCCCTAGGTGACTACTAATCTGATTTCTAATACTACAGATTAATTTTAGCCATCTTAGAATTTTATGTAAGTGAGATCATTTTTATGTCTGTTTTGTTCAATATAGTGTCTGTGAGATTTATCTTTGTACTTACATGTGAACAGAAATATGAAATGTTTATTGTTGGATAAAATTTTACTGAATAAATGTATGCAATTTAATAATTTATTATTCTAGTCTTGATATCCCAACTGATTCTAGTTTTTGACCACTATCTATAAGGATACTGTAGACATTCTTATATGTGTTTTTGTGGATGTATACAAGTATTTTTGTCCATTTATACATAAGAATAAAAATGTTTGTTCATAAGGAATGTCTATGTTTAATGTCAGTAGATAGTCTACCAGCAATGTATAATAGTTCAAGTTGTTCTACATCATTGCCAATACTTAAAAACATCAGTTTTTCTAACTTTAGCCTTTCTGGTGTTTGTTAAGCTTTAGCTTTTATTTCCCTTATGACTAATGAAATTGAGTACCTTTCTCTTATATTTATTAACAAATTGGATAACTTCTATAGATAATTGCTTTATCTGGTATCTTGAAAATTTAAATTATCTGTTGTTTTCTTTTTAGTTATGTGAATTCTTGATATATTGTGCATGTGAGCCCATTGTCTGGGAGATGTTAAACATAACTTCTCCAATTCTGTGGTTTCTTTTCTACTTTTTAGATGATAACTTTATTCAAAAGATTTTAATATAATATGTTATCAATGTTTTCTCTTATGCTCAATGCTTTTTGTATCCTGTTTATGAAATCTATTCCAACTCCAGTTCATGAAGACCATCTTATTTATTAGTTCTCAGATCTGAGCCATTCAATACAGTAAGAACTAACTACAGGTAAACTCAACCAATTATTTGAATTTAAACTAATCAAAATAAAATAAAAATGAATAAATAAAATTAAAAGTTCTTTGTTCATATTAGCCATGTTGTTAAGGCCTCAGGAACCACAGATAGAAGACTTTTCAAAGTTCTGTTGGCCAAATATGTTTTAGTTGGTCAATTTGCTTTGCCTTTTGTGGTCCTAGTATATTGTTATGCCCAACTATGAGGATGGTTAAATATAGCATTTTAGACAACAAAAACAAAGTAAAAATTATCTAATGAATCTTTCTTTTCAAAAACATCTAAATTTTATTTTATGCTTTATTAATAAAAATAAATAATTCAAACAGAGATAACTCATGGTTAAAATACTAACACTGAGAATGAAAACCATTTGCATATGGATCTAGGCTAATATATTGTGAGAAGTAATGATGTTCCTAACAGTTACAGGAGAGTGGGAAGGGTGTGGGCAGAAATATGAGAATGTTAATTTTCACATCCTTAGCAGGAAGACAATCAATGTTCCCTAAAATAAATATAAGTGGAGAATTTTGGTTTTTATGTCCTTCACCATTTTCTATTGTGAACTGTTTTAGCCTTAGGAAGAATCTTTTAGAATATGTCTGTTGTGAAGATACATTGTTAGACCCCTATAAATGGATTGCAGCAGACACCTGCTTTCCTTGTTTTTACCCTTGTTTCTTTTCCTCTTCCTCCATGCCCTATTTCTTCTCCCTCCCCAATTCTTGGCAATATATCAGGCTTCCAAAAGAAGCTCTCAAATGAATTGTTCTGACAGTTGCTGTTGTTACATTGTACCAATAATTCTGATTAAGACATATAAAAACCAGAATTTCTATACCTTCTGCAACCACATGTTTTGTACCAGAGATTAAAATACAAATAAAGTGCAACCAAGGTCAAATACCAAAGACATATAACTTCTATTCTTTGCCCTGTAAAAGTTTAATCCTGCTTTAACTTGGGGAGTTACCTGGTTTTCAGGTTTCCCTGATGAGCACCAACTAACTTGAATCAATTATATTGTTTTTTGCTTGATATTCTATCAAAAATTAATTTATGCCTTCATTTGGATACATGCACATAGAGGAAATAGAGGTTTACTGACAGTTTTTTGTAAGTAATTAAATATTGGGTGAAGTCTGTATTTCTCTATGTATGAAATTTCTTTATAATGATCACAAGTCATTAAAAGTAGGCATCATTTCAAAACTAAGACAAGAAGTTAAATCTCTATATCCGATATTGAACAAAACCAAAATATATTGCTAAATAAAAACAATTATAATTTGAGGAAAAATTAATAAAGTAAGATTCTATTTAATGAAAAATAGAATAATATTATCTGAATGCACCTGAATTTGTATGTATATGAAAAGTCTGGAAATCAAATGGTAGCTTACAGAAAATTGGAAGTTCTTAATAATCCACAAAAGCAAATATTAAGAAATGATATTGTGATTTCAGTCTGCAAGAAGATTAAAAAATCTATGTATGCATGTTGATGATAAATAAATTAGAAATGACCTTTACTGGGAAGACATAAAATATAGTGAATTGGGGGTTTTAATTAGAAATATTAGTTAATAGAACTGTTGCACACACTTTTTCTGATGTATATTGTCAGGTCTAAGGGTGTTGTTTACACAGAAAACAAGTAGGGAGTGTGTAACTTTGTCAATGAAAAAACTCATATGTATAGAAAGAAATGCCTGCTTTCATTTCCATTGCTAAACTAGCCTAGAAGTAGGTGCCATCTTATCCCCAGTTCAGAGGAGGAATAATCTGGGACTCAGAGTTAGTGTTTAGTGTTATTTGCTATTAAAGGAAGTAGAAATAGAGTCAGGATACTATAGTGATATATGCATACCCATGTTTATAGTGACACAACTCACAATAGCCAAGTTAGGGAACCAATTTAGGTATCCATCCACACACATACATAAAGTAAAAAGAAATTTTATCATTTCCAGGAAAATACATAGAACTGGAGAGTATTCTATCAAGTGAAGTTAGTTCAATTCTGAAGTCAAGAGTTGTCTATGTTTTCTCTCATATGTGCAAGCTAGAGAGAAAAGGGGGCAAAAAGGGATAGCGTGAAAATAGAAGGGAGACTAGTAGGGTCAAGTAAGGGAGTCAGAATGAGAGAGGAAGGGAGAGAAGAAGGAGGTACCAAGGAATCCAACTGATCAAGTTATATACATATACAAATATATCACACTGAATAGCAGCACTGATATGTATAATTGTGATGCACCATAATTTTTAACAAAGGAAATAGAGATTCTTGGAGAGTAGGTCACTGTCTGTAGTTTGAAAAAATCACCTTGACAAAAGAACCACTTTTTTTTTTTTTGCCAGAACACAAAGATCCTGTCAGAAAATCCCTGAGTTTTTCTTTCAGGAATTTGTACACACCAAGGTGCGGCAATTCTGTCATCTTAGAGCCGAAAAGCAAGTGCCTTTTAACAAACCGAAGTAGTGCATGGCATTAAAATTACACATTGTAAGTGTGCTTAAAAGTTGTTTGCTTATTTGTGTCAGCCATTGTGTTTCTGGGATGGTTTACACAGGCAAACGAGTGTTGTTCTTGTGAAGTAAGTATTTGATTTTTCTTTTTCTATATAATCAGGAATGTGGGCATTCAGAGGTTGTGAGCAATCAACGTGTCCCTGGAAAAAGAAAAAGAATTCATTAAGAATAGGAGAGACTACGGAGAAAGTCAGAAAGGGAATTCCAAGAAGTATATCAAAGTAATAGAACAATGGGAGGACCCAAGGAGAAAGAAGACTTCATAGACCAGATTCTCATCTCTTAAGTTCCAAAATCCTACTGTGTCCTATAATAATAATGATAATGATGATTATATTATTATCATCAATTACAATAACAATAATTGAATAAAGCATGTCCACATTTCAAAGAATATAAAAAAGTTCTTTAAAATTATGCGTAAAGTTGAGATTATAATGGGTTTTGCAATGATGGTAGGAAGGCCCAATAACATAACTTTTTCATTTGCTGTATTATGTTTAAAGGTATGATCTTGAAAAATTCCATTTGCAAATGAGGGTTCATTGTAAAAAGAGGACTCTATGAACAAATATCTGGCTTTGAAAGATCCCAGAAGCAACCAGATCTCATGCCATGACCAAGGATCATTAACACTCCAGAACCCATAACCTTAGCAGATTTGAGTGACATGCTATTGTCTTTTGAATCTTCCAAGATTACTGTAACTCTGGGGAGGGGTAAAATAAACAGAAAAATAAATGAAGCAAAAGCATAGTGTCATTACTTTTATTTTAGGGTAAGCAAAAAATATAAAAATAAATTTTGAGATCATGCTGATGCTTTGTGAATGTTCTGTTTTCAGAGTTATTGAATCAACTAAAAGTTTGACACATTAGATGAGGTTTTATTTGGATGTATAAGAGAACATGGCTAATTGCATTTTGAGTCAAGGTTTAAATATTTAAGAGAATTCATAAAATGTATAAATATTTATGCACTTGTGATGTTTAAATGATTAGAAACATTGTGTAAGCAGATTTATAGATTTTAATAAACTGAATATTAAATAGAGAAGCACAAATAGAAATACTCTTCATGTTCAGATTTCATAAAACAAAAGTTAATTTTTTATAGTATGAAAGAGAGTGGCACAGAGTCTCTTTGTAGGGAAGAGACACGGTGTGTCTCTACAAAGAGACTCTTTATTAGCCCAAGAGCTTAAATCCTATATGAGTGTCAGTAACAATAAAAATTAATGAACTTAGATTAGCAGACTCAGCAGAATTGACCTCAAATGTCATGCCTTGCATTTCCAAGAAGAGTTTCCAAATGAGGCAAAGGAACACTGGGAAGCTGAAACAAGTTCTACACTTAGGATAAAATTTCATACGTCTGTGCTTCCCCCAAATGTACAGAATTAAATGAGTTTTTAAAGATTCTTTTTTTTTTAAGAGAGGAGAGAGGGGGTGGAGAGAGAGAGAGAATTAGATAATCAATTTTATTTATATTTTCATCTGACCTTCATTTCTTTGGTACTTAGTTGTGTGTGTGGTACTGGAGTTTGAACCTAGGTCCTTATGCATGCCAGTCAAGCACTTTAACCACTGAGCTTCCGCTCCGGACCTCTAAATGATTTTTTGAAGGAGCATGTGATGATAAATGAAATGTCAGACATACAAAGTCAAATACCACATGTTCTCATTCACAAATGGAAAGTAAATTTCTCTCCTCTCAAAGGAGTAGAGAATGGAATAGTGAGAGTGTCCCAGTTTGGCGGCAAGGGAGGGAGAAATGGAGAAAGAGTGATTAATGGGTATACAGGTGCAGTTTGGTAGGAGTAGTATTCTGTATCATGATAATTATTGTTGACAATAATTTAATATTAATATTAAATTAATTTAATATTAATTTAATATTGAAAAATAGCTAACAGAGAATTTGAAATGTTCTCAACACAAAGAAATGCTCATGTCTGAGGTGAGAGATATGCCGATTATCTTAATGTGTGACCATTACACATTGTACACATTTATTGAAATCCACACTGTACCCCATAATTGTGTACAAGTGTTATGTGCCAACTTAAAATATAATTTAAAAAATTGCAAGAGAGAGAGAGAGAGAAAGTGAGAGAGAGGAGTCAGCTAACAACTGAGGAGATGCAAATAAATTCTGTGTCTAACTTGGTCTTATGGTATCATTGCTAAGGTCCTGGTTTTGACACTTTGGTTGTATGAAGTATTACCATTGGGGAAAGTTGGGTGAAGGTTTTATTTCTAGTTTTGAAACTTAAAAATCAAGCCATTTTTAACATAAAGATGTTATAAAAATCTCTGCAGATATAAATTATTTCCTGAGGATTAGATGTGGGCTGTCTACGGTGCAGTCGGGGGGTCTATGGAATGTATATGAGCTTCCCAGTATCCTTTTGCCTCATTTGCATGCTTTGCCTATGAACTCAAAGCGGGACAGATGAGATGACCTTGCTGAGTCTGCTAAGCCATCTTTATTTATTTTTATTGTGGTTAATGCTGTTTAATGAAATCAGAAACAGTAATAAGCATAAATATTACAAAAACAATCATATATGTTTGCATACAGTAATCCTGCCGTCTGGATGGTGCTTCCTTAAAAATTAATCTGCAAATGCCCTCCTAGATCCTGTCTTTCTGCATAAAAGCTTTCTTGGCTATTAAAGGTGCTGTTCTGTCATTTAAAACCACCCAGTTGCTTCCCCTTACACTTATAAAAGACATGAGCCTTCTCACAAATGCTTCAAGAACCTATAAAATGCACCTGCTGTTGACACTTCTAGCATCATTGTGTATTCTCTCCGTCTTCGCTGTTCCTAGAACACACCCAGAATACTCCTACCTGAAGGACTTGGCATTGCAGCTCCCTTTGTCCCCTGCAGGCACATACGATCTAAAGTGACCTCACTTGCCACTTTCTCATCAACTGATATTTTATTTTCTATGTCTGTTTGTCCATTATTGTCTCTCCACAGAGTCTAATACATAATTGGTGCTTGATAAATATTTTTTGAATGAATGGATAAATAAATGAATGAAAAGTCCTGTTAATGGTACTTATTGGTACTTATGATGGGAAGTATGAATGAAGAAGATAAGACTTGCATTCTACTTCTTAGACTTGAGGGCAATTTGATATTCTTATACCAAATATAAGCTTATTTTGCAATCAAATTTAAAAAACCATACATGCATATACGTGTTTATACTTAAAATGGATGACTACAAAGATGATTTCCAGGACCAGTATTGTTATAGTTTGAATCTGAAATGTTCCCAAAGGCTCATGATTTGAAGGCTTGGTCCCCAGTGAAGCAATAATCAGAGGTGGGGCATTTGGAAAGTGAATCCTGAGGAATCTTACCTCAGCTGTGGATTAATTCATGGGTGGGCTCACAGTTCAATGGACTTTGGGGAGGTGTTGGAAACTATAGAAGGTGTGGCCTAGTTGGGAAAAAATAGACCACTGGGGTTATGCATAGGAAGGTTCTATTTTATTCCTTGTCCCTTTCTTGTTCTTTCTGCTTCTTAGCTGCCATGACATTAGCAACTATCCTACACCATGCCCTTCCCCTGATGTGTTGCCTTACCAGAGGCCCAGAAACAGCAGCTCCAGCCAACAATGGATGGAAACCTGTGAACCCATGAGCCCAAATAAACCTTTCTTATTCTATCCTGATTTTCTCAGGCATTTTGTCACAGCAACAGAAAGCTTACTAACACTAGATTTTCCAAATTATTCTAAGTTACAAGAAAGAAAGGGTACCATAGCTTAGCTCTCAATTGTAAGATATTAAGACAGAGTCAATGGATTCCATGTCTAATATATACAAAAGCATAAAACAGTGTCAGTATCTAAGAACCTTCTTTTATGTTTTGGATCTGGAATGTCCCCAAAAAATCATGTGTTGAAAGAATGTTCCACAAAGCAGCAAGTTTCAGAGGTGGGGCTTTTAGTCAAGGATTAGATCATGAGGGCTTGACTTTATCAGTTGATTAATCTGTTGAAATCTGGATGGACAGGCTACTAGGAGGGAGTACCTATTTAGAGGAAGCAGGTCGTTGGGGGGATGCCCTGGTAGGGTATATCTTCTTTCTCCCCTTTGTTTCTCTGCTGCCTGGTTGCCATGGAGCTGAGAAGCTTTCCTATGCTGTCCTTCCACAATGATGTTTCTGCCTTCAAGCCAGCTGACCATGGACTAAATCCTATGTGTCCTTGAATTCTGGCTTTTATTTCTAGGGTAATTAGTATTAAATTTGAATAATTATTTTTTGTATGAGGTGGGCAGATAAGGGCTCAAACAGCAATTATTAAGTTTTTGCTATGCCTTTCCCTGTTGCATAAAGTATTGAAGCAGTCTTCAAAGATACAGAAATGATATCTAGACAAGAGAAAAGCAGAAGACAAAGAAAAGACTAGAGGGAAATGAACGTGAAATAATACCAGAATTGAGGTTAAACAGAACTCTTTCTCAAAGACCTCTGCCCTTGCAAATAAGTTGCAAACATTGGCTGTAACCTTTCTCAAATCCAGTATGGAAAGGGAAACTGGATCAATTACACTTTTTTCATTATTTTAGCATAAGCTAAATCGAATCTGTTCCTATGTCATTTCACACCTATTCCCAATAGAAAAGCAGAAAGGAATTTTTCTCTGAAAGTCTCTGTGAAGATATTTTTCTTCATCTCATTCTTGCAGTGATGTTTAATCTCATTTTGGTTGATAGAAGGAAATATAACTCCAAGATGCAATCAGGTTCAGACTATTCTATGGTGATGGGGGTGAGAAATAGGGATTGGAGGTTGTGAATGATACTTTAAAATAAATGCATGTACCTTTAAAATGATCACATGCATTTTATTCTTTTAGTCTCTCCAGAGTGGGATTTAGCAGACCCGCATTCTTCCCCGTACTGAATTAGAATCTTCCCCTAAGACTAAGATGAATAGGACTGGGGAGACTGATATTTAAAAGCCCATAAGTATCATTTATTTCTGCCTTACTGGTCAAGCGTATTTTGGGCATATGAGTCAGCACAGTGTGAGCAGGGTGTTTGGGCTACACTTTATCAGAATTTATGTAAAACTTTCAGAGGGACTGCAGCTGTCCTTGCTAGTTATTTAAGACTCCGGGTAAGAGCAGACCTAAGAAGGTGGGAATGCTGTACTTAACTCTCTGACTGGGACACTTCTGACTAGACAGTCTTTGTGTTCCAGCTCCTTCTGATAGCCCTTTTTGGGTTTTCTGTGTTAAGCCTAAATTGCTCAGATTGGCCCAAACTCATGTGTTCTCCACTCTGAAGTACCTCGCAGAAATCTCTGCCTGTCAGAGCATTATTCCATATCAGAATAGGTGCTTAGGGCATTTTCTGGTGGGGAGTAGGTGGTGTTGGAGATTCTGATCCAGCCAGCATTAACTAAGTGTGTACTATGTATCTAATATGTGGTTCTTAAGGAGGAGAATGGCAAAGATTAAGATGTATTTGTGTCTCCAATGGCAAAGTATGGTCCTAATTCTCACAGTACAAAGTAGAATGTGATCTGTCACTTCAGAGGAAGCATAGGGATTCAGATGCATAGAAGAGAGGGATGATTCAGGGAAGGCTCTTATATGTCTCTTTTAGAGAGGGGTCTCAAAATTAGGAGACACTTGAAACATTTAGCAGACACTCAAAATTTCCTAGACAGATGAATGAGGCAGATGTCAATTCTGCAGGAAAAAGTAGGATGTGAAGATGTGGAGATGGATAGAGAAAGGAACCACAAGAAGTATGCTAAATAACAGAGTGGGCTGAATTGGGGCAAAGAAAAATGGCCTCGAACATTGTCAAGACACAGAGGAACTTGTGAATTTTCAAAGAAATAGATCCATTTCCATAGTCTAAGAATGATTTTAAGAGTACATTCAAACCATCATAAAATAGATATAGACAAATGCTGTTATAATATTGAAGTTAATGTAAGTAACATAAATATAATATTATAACATAATATACTATCATTGATATGATATGAAACCAGGATTTTCTAAGGAAGTCTCCTAAGCTTACCTTTTCCCTACCTTCTACCTATTGTAGGCACAGCCCTATGAGGCCTAAGGACAATGTGGAACATCATTGGGGTACTGGCATGCTAATACATGAGTAATTGAAAAAGGTTTCATGAAGACACTATTTATAAACATGTGGGAAGGGTTAGGGAAAGCATCAAGGGATGGTGAGGTCCTTGGGTCTATTAACATTTGGTGGCCCTTGCTACCCACAGAGCTGTCCTATCTATGGGTGGAGTGATTAGAAAGAGCTGAGGCTATAGGTGGAGGAAGAAGGTTACCAGACAGAAGCTGTGGCTTTCTGCAGAGGAGCAAACCTACGGCCAATCCATGAACCAAGAGCAAGTCAAGGAAATACAATCCCTCAATCCCTGTCTCCTCCCAGTTTCCTGCTGGTGTCACCTACTGGGCAAATGTCTTCTCCCCAGGCCAAGGAAGCCCATGATGTAATCTTTACAGCTCCACCTATTGGAGGAAAGAGCAAGGCAAACTCATTTGGTGCAGGAAAGTTCAAAGCTCATTTGCTCATGGAATCTTGGGAGGTCTTTTTAATTTACCCCATAACACCTTTAATTATCAAGGCATTCCGGGGTGAATTTTCGGATAACTCAATAGAGTTTACAGGAATGAACTGCCCTATAATAAAATAAACTAGGTTTTCTATAACATGAAATTAACTTCAACTTCTAGCTCACTTAATATCCATTCTCCAGAATATCATATTCCATAAAATCAGGGCTCTCATTATTTTCTCAAGTGTTGTTGACATATATATGATAATGTCAATGATCAGGTGATAAAAGTACCAGGTGATGTAGATTCTTCCTGAGACAGGTGACTCTTGCTAAGACATTGAAAATCTATTTGTCTCTTACATTAGAAAACAGCATTTATACATCAAAAAATCCCCAAATCCCGTATTTTAAGCTGCTGTGGAGTAAAAAGTCACCTATCTTTAATTACAAGACAGGTTGTAAATAAACCTCCTCCAAGAGAAATCTACTCAGATGCATGCTTCTGAGGTTAGTAAAATGTGCCAGATATAAGGTTGGTTATTTTACATATAAAAATGTTTTTCTAGAAGAACAAAGAGAATGGAAGCAAGTAAGTAAGCCTTTGAGGAAGTGTTATTCATCTCTGAGGCCTCGAGCTAGGATACAAAGAGTCAGACAGTTAAAAATTATTCTCACTCTCAGAACAGTGCACCCAGTTCCTTTTAAATATCAATGTATTATGAGTAGACATTCAACTACAAATTCTCTTGTATGAGATTATCATACAATTGTCTTCAAAACAAAATCTGACTTTGAACTTTTAAGTGGCTGTGTTTATAGTACATATACTATCAACCATATTGCTAGGTTTTATGTGCATCCACAAGGGTCCTCATTTTTAAATTTAGTCCTTCTCAGGGTGTACAGCCAGGCCCCTCCCCATCAGGTTATCAAGGAAGGAAACACAGCCCTAGGATTTGGGAAACTACTGGCATTTTTTCCCTTCCATGTATTATTCTATTAAAGGTATTCACCTCTCTCCTCCCCTCCTTCACATAAGCTCCGTGAGTTTAGATCTTCTCTCTCTCTCTCTCTCTCTCTCTTTCTGTAATTGGTTTAGCATTGCATTACATAATGAAAGGATTCGTTGGCTCACATTCATATATGCATACATATTGATAGAGTTCCTTAAACTCTATCCTTGTCCACCATCTATCCCACTTCCCCCATGCCCTGATCTCATGAGTCCTCTGTAGTTCCCCCAAGTTGCAGATATAAATGCCCATATACATGTAATTTAAACATTGAAATTACTAGATTTATACACTTGCCTGGGCACATTTGGGGTTCTCAGTGGAGTAAACTGTATGTATTGAACACCTCTATCTTTCCTCCCTTTCTCCTACCCCTCTTCATAGCTAAAGCCCCCTCAGCTTATGTGTCACTTCAGATTTGGTGGATCTATTAAACAAACTTGATAAACTTTCATCCTGTCTTAGGTTTTATTCTAGCTTCCACATATGAGAGAAAACACTCAACCTTAAGTCTCTGGGTTTGGTTTGTTTCACTCAGTATGATTTTTCCATTTCCATCCATTTACTTGGAAAAGCCATGATATCATTTTTTCTAATAGCTGAATGAAATGCCATTAAATATACATCCCACCGTTTTTGGATCTATTCATACAGTGAAGGGCATCTAGGTTGTTTCCATAATTTTGCTATTGTAAATTCAGTTGTTATAAACATTTTTTTTCTAAAAAGAAAGGGACAGTGAGCGAGAGAGAGAGAGAGAGAGAGAGAAAGAGAGAAATAATTTTTATTTAGTTTTTGATGTGGCCTTCGTTGCTTCGAGACATCGTTGTGTACACAGTGCTGGGGTTTGAACTTGCATACTGGCACATACCAGGCAAGTGTCATAAATGCCGAGCCACTGCTCCAGCCCCTGTTATAAACATTGATGTAGCTCTATCTCTGTAATAAGCTGATTCTAGCTCTCCCGGGAAAATACCCAGGAGTGGCATATCTAGGACATATGGTGGTTCCCATCCTAATTGAGTAGTCTGCACACTGCTTTCCAGAGTGGCTGCACTGGTTTGCAGCCCCTCCAACAGCTTATTAATGTTTCTTTCATTCACACTAAACTTGGGAAAAAGACAAGGCTGTCCACTCTCACCAGTCTTACTCAATGAAGTTCTTGAAATCCTGGCCAGAGCAATCAGACAAAAGAAAAACAATCAAAATGATTTGAAAAGAAAAAGAGGAAGTTAAACTATCTCTATTTGCCAGTGATATATATGGTCCTCTATCTAGAAGATACAAAAGACTCTATCAGAAGACTTTCAGAGCTTACAAATGAAATCAGCAGTGGCAGAATACAAGATCAACACCTGTAAATCAATAGCTTTCCTCTACTCAAAAACAGTCCTGCTGAAGAAGAAATCAGGAAATCTGTTACATTCATAATAACCTCAAAAAGAATAAAATACTTGAAAATTCATCTAACAAAGGAAGTAAAAATCCTCTACAATGAAAACTACCAAGCATTTAAGAAAGAAATTGAAGGAGACTTGGGAAGATGGAAAGACTTCCCATGTTCTTGGTTAGGCAGAATCAATATAGTTAAAATGGCCATTTTGCCAAAAGTGCTGAATAGATTCAACACAATTCTCATCAATACACAATATACTGATGTCATTCTTCACATATATAGAAAAATCAATTCTCAAATTCATTTGGAATAATAATCAACCCAGAATAGCCAAAGCACTACTAAGAAAAAAAGAAAAACAAGATAGGAGGGATCATAATACCTGACCTGAAATTATACTATAGATCTGTAGTAACAAAAATAGCATGGTATTGGTATCATAATAGGCAGGAAGACCAATGGAATAGAATAAAAAACACTGAGACTAACCCACAAGTCTTTAACCATCTGATATTAAACAAAGGGGGCAAAATATAGCTTGGAGGAAAGAGAGGAAAGATAGCCTATTCAACAAATGGTGCTGGACAAAGTAGACAGCCATATTCAGACAACTGAAGTCATGTCCTTATCTCTCACCTTGCACAAAAATTGAATTGAAATGGATCAAAGAACTAGGAATTAAATCAGCAACCATACACTTATTAGAAGAAAAAATATTATCAACACTCCACCATATTGGTGTAGGCACCTGCTTCCTTTACAAGACTCCCGTAGCACAAGAACTAAAACCAAGAATTAATGAGTGGGATGCCATTAAACTGAAAAGCTTCTGCACTGCTAAGGAGCTTGTCGCTCCCCCCTGGGTTCTGGAGCGGGGAGCGGGTGGAACGGCCTCGGCGGACATTAGCCGTTCCCCGGGGGCCAGCAGGACACTGGGACCCGGGTGCCGGCAGGACAGGGCTGGGAACTGGGGCAGAGGAGTCGCTCCCTGCAGCATTCCTGTGCGAGGAGCGGGCAGAACGACCTAGCGAGCCCTCCTCCGAGGGGCCGAGTTAGGAAGGGGATGGGGTGAGGAGTCGCTCCCCGCTGCACTCCAGAGCGAGGAACGGGCAGAATGACCCAGCAAGCCTGAGCCATCCTCCGAGGGACCGAGTTAGGGCAGGGATGGGGCGAGGAGTTGCTCCCCACTGCACTCCAGAGCGAGGATCAGGCAGAACGACCCGACCCTGGGCCGTCCTCCGAGGGGCTAAGTTAGGAAGGGTTGGGGAGCCGGGAACAAGGGGGCAAACGCCGGCGGCTGGAACACGGGACCTGCATCTTCTACCGCTGCTTATCTCTGACGTCTCTGCTGATCTGTCCGGTTCTATGCGTCTTCTCTGCTTTCTCCCTTCAGGACACGGCTGCTTGCTTGCTTGCTTGCTTTTCTCTGGCTACTGCTTCTCCTTTGGCTGCTTCTTCTCTGGCTGCTTTCTCTTCTTTGGCTACTTCCTTCTTGGGCCGCTTGCTCTACCTGAGTAGCTGCTACTCTATTTATCCATTAGAGCAACCAATAGGGTACAATGCAAACACCTTTCTCCAATTGTAACAAATGAGTGGCTGAATAGCTTAGTCATGCGGTCAGGCAATTTGCTAATTACAAGCCAGCTGGACCCCTTAGAGTTGTTTACCACCAATTCTTCTACAAGCCAGCTGAACCTCATGTTCCCAACAGAGCTAGTCAAGAGTGTCAAGAGAGAACCTACAGAATGGGAGAAAAATCATAGATTCCTACCTCTCTGACAGGGGGCTAATATCCAGAATATACAAAGAACTCAAAAAACAACACCAAAAACACAAACACTCCAATCAATAAATGGGCTATGGAACTACGAAGAAACTTCTAAAGAGGGGAAGTTCAAAAAGCCCAAAGATATATAGGAAAGTGTTCTACCTCACTAGTAATCAGAGAGATGAAACTCAAGAGTGCACCGAGATTCCACCTCATTCCTGTCAGAATGGCAAAAATGAAGAGTCTAGATTTTCTTAAAGATGAAGGGGAGGCTATCTTTTAGAAACTTAAAATAGAGTCCTATTAACTGGACCGGGGGATAATGAAGATAAAAACATATAGAAAACAAGACAGAATACCTCTTTTATTTCCCAATCTCTCAATTCAGAAAGAGCAAACCCAAAATAATACCTATAAAAATTATCATGCCACACTGAGCTTCTCTGAAACCCTCCACTGGTGGTGAGCCCTGGTGAATAAGGTTCTCTCCAGTTCTGAAAAACACTGGCCTCAGAGGGATTGTGCTAAGCCCTTCAGCTACAGACAGGACTCAGACCTGCCATCAGTGAGCTTACTGCCTAAGGGACAGCAGCCACGCACAAAACTGCAGTAGCTGGGATAAATACCACTATGGAGGAAGGCATGGGAAGAGTGGAGAACTGTCTGGAATTATGTGTCGAGAAGCACCAGAGAAGGAGGACATAATATTTGGATTAGGTACAACGTCAGTGACCAATACAGATGGGCTCAGCCAGTATAGGAGGATAGTGCTACTCAGAGCAGAAAGGATGGAATTTTTAAATGAAATAGAGCTTAGTATGTAGTGAACAAGAAGGGGACACTGTTTGGCTTCCCTGTGGCAGACTTTGAGGCCAATTTTCATGCCAGAAGCTTATTGGGGAGTGCTTAGTTACAGAATCATCTTTATGAAGAAGCAACACAGAAAAGTAGGAGTGAACAGGAAGAAAAGACAGCAGGGCTAATCTCAACAGAGCCATAGGGAGCTCTGCAGCTGGACAGGCCCTGCAGAGGGATCTCAAAACTGAGGCAAGGGAGCCAGGCCTTTGCAAGCAGTAAAGGATGGAACAATCATAGGACGAGGAGAGTATTATCTTGGAAGAGGAAGCTCCCTTTGGCTGAGGGAGATTCCTGGTGAAGGCCTGGGCTGTGAGCCTTTGGCAGGCAATACTCCTGGAGGCTGGGGAATGAGGGCCTCCATCCTGCAGGAGGAGGTGTGGGCGGAGCACCATCACATCCATTGCAGCCGCTGCAGTCCGGCATTGCCATGTCAAGTCTGCTGTGGCAGGAGAGGACAGTGTTATCTTATGGTGTAGCAAGAAAACCCACCAAATCATGTAACATGAGAAACCTGCTTTTTTTTCTCTCTCTCTCTTTGTCTTTCTTCTCTGAATGTTAGGTACTTAACTTGTGATAACTTAGGGATTAAGATTTCTTCAATCTTCCAGAGTTGCAGTAAAAGGGAAAAAGGAAGAAAAGACCATTTCCTCCACTTCCCATTAGTAAGAACTGTCACATGGACAAAACTTAATTATAAGAGAGATACAGGGAAGTCGGGGTCAGGGATGTTCACACAGTGTCCAGTGCAGGTCAGGATCAATGGGCACAAAACAGTTGCTAGTACCCAATATTGAACAGAAAAACTCAGGATTTTTCAATTGGTCATCAAAATAAATATTTAATAATCATTCAGTTATGTTTTCTTCAGCAATGCTGAGTTGCTCTAAAATTATAGAAGTCTTCTTAAAAAGTTCATCAAGCACAAATGCAAAGCATTTATTAAAATAATAGTAAATCTATGTTTTTTAAAGAGAGAGGGACAGAGAGAGAGAGAGAGAGAATTAAGTGAACATCTGACAGGAAGACTTTCCGTAACTTTCCCCTCTTTCTTCCTGCTCTTAGAACCTCCTGACTGGGGACAGCCCTTCAGTGATCCTTGTTTTATCTCTGTGCAGGTAGTGACTGCCTGAGAGTTGGGCTCTACATTATTGTGCTAGTCAACTTTGCATTACTGTGATCTGAATAGCTGACAAGAATAATTTAGAGGAGGAAAAGTTTACTTTGGGCTCACAGTTTCAGTGATTCAACCCAAAGTTGGCCGACTCCATTGCTCTGGGCAATGGTGTGAGGCAGAACATCTTAACATAGTGATGGAAAGACATGGTGGGATATTTCAGTCAGCTTTTCACTGTTGTGACTAAAGGACATAACAAGAAAAATTTAAGGAGGAAAAGTTTACTTAGGAGCTCACAGTTTCAGAGGTCCCAGTCCATGGAAGGCAAACTCCATTCCTCAGGGCTCGAGGTAAGGCTGAGCAGCATGGTGGCAGGCATGGCTCCACGGAGCAAAGAGCTCAAGGTGTCACATCAGGAAGCAGAACAGAGAGAAACTCCATGCCAGAGGCAGAATATATATCCCAAAGGCACGCCCCCAATGACCAACCCTCTCCAGCCACACCCTACCAGTCTATAGCTGCCAGGTAATCCCCATAAGGCTTTCATAACTCAATTATTTCACTTCAGCCTTCCTGCATTGTCACATGGGGGCTTTGGGGGTACACCTCACGTTTAAATCATAACATGGAGTAAAGCTGTTAGCTTGTAGTAGCCAGGAAACAAAGGGCTGGTGTGAAGAAGAGAGGGTGGTGAGAGAGAGAGGAGTCAGGGACACGATATACTCCAAGACCGTGTCCCAGTGACCCACTTTCTTCAGTCACACCCCCCCTGCTTATAGTTGCTACCAGTAGTCCTTTCATATTATTAGTCTATCAAATGGATCAATTCACTGATGTGGTTATAGTTCTCATAAACTAACTATTTCACCTCTGAACATTCTCTGATTACCTAATATATGAGCTTTTAGGGAACATGAAAGATCTAAACCATGACACTTACACATGTCACATGTACCGCAGCATTAGTTCTCTGTTTTCCATGGTGATCACAACTATTTGTTAGATGTTCAGGAGTGGGACCCAGACTTTCCCCTTAATTGACTGTGGGACCTCGTGTAGTGGGTCACATAATGGTTTTAGTCTTCAGCTTCTTTATGTAAAAGTTGAAGAAGCCAAATATTCTCTAAGCCCCTTCTTGCTCAAGTTCATGGACCCACCACGTCAGGATTTTAGTGAGATTGCATTGCTCTGCTGCCTTCAGTAACAGGGAGTTTTGCACCTGAATGCCAATTCAGCTACCCTCCAACTATGTGACCTGAAACAGTCACTGACCCTTCCTGAGGGAAAGCAACTTCGATTTTGAAACTTCTTGTTGATGAATGAAAGTTATAGAAGTAAAGAGTCCAGCACATAGCTAACATGGAACAATATGTATTTAACATATGAGTGTAGAAGTAATACCAGAAGTTCTATTGCAAATAATGATGTTGGTAAGACTAGCTTCCGGTTTTGGGCATGTGCGATGGCCAGTCTCCGCGGCTGACACTGGGGTTGGAAGGCACATGTGTTAGTTGAGGAAGTGAACAATTAAACAGATGGGTAAAGCCACTTACGATGAAAATGCAGCAGATCACTTTTTATTTGGGTTGTTTTCTTCTGAAATTCACAACATAAGGCCAAAGAGAAATTATTTCAGAAAAATAAGAACTGTTTGACAGAGAGAGAAGCCAGAAAAAGGTAGCTTTAGATACTTGAAACCTTGTAAGGTCTACGCTGGGCTAGACGTACACTCTCCATGGACCGGTAAGTGGTGGAGTGTGTGTACATGTGTGTGCATGTGTGTGCATATGTGTGTGTTTGTGCATGCATGTCTCTTTCCAGCAAATATTCACAGGCTTCACAGGCGAACTCACACTCTCAGACAGCAATAGCGTCAGCATCTGTCCTCTTTTTCACACCAAGAGCAATGGAGCACGTTGATGTGAAAAGAAAACAGATCCCTCAATCAGCTCTGGGTAAAGGGTAGATGCCAAATAACTACATTTCTAAAATTGGAAACACTGTGCATCTTCCAAGTGATGCTGGTAAAAGGTTCACTCATAAATACAGGGAGGCAGCTGGCACTAAGGGGTGGCTTTTCTTAGCAAGAGGCCCCTTAATGGCAGCTGTCTGCCAGAAAAAGGCATGTGAGGCACTGAGCTAATTTAGCCTTGAATATCCTGCTCCACCCCCAGGTTGGGTCCAGCCTTAGCATAGAAATTTGGGCTAAATGGCAGAAAGCCATATTGAGATTCCACATACAGAGGGTCCAGGAATTTGAACTCACTTTTGAGATTAATGGAGATTATATAAGGGATTTTAGATGATCATGATTCTTCCCACTCTTCATTTCTGTAGAGCACTTTGTGAATCTCATGCTCTGGGGATTTTGTATGACTGGATAATTTCTAATACATTAACTTATGTGTTGGGGCTTGCTGCTCTGATTTTGTTTTCTCTTCGCCCATTCATGCAGACTGTTTGCTCTGTGCTTCGTAGGCACGGATAACTGGCAGGATAGAAAGCAGAAGTCACCGGCAAGGATGTCTGGTATTTGCTTTATAAACCTTCATGGAGAGCCTAAGGGTTTTTGGAAGAGGGGGTGATGGGTACTCAGTAGCAGAGGCAGAGTGACCTGGAGAGTCAGAAAGAGGAGTAGGGCTCAGCTTTGCCTTCCTCTTCAGTTGGCAACAGGAAGAGAGGGATAGAGAGCAGGCATTCTGGAGTACTGAGGGCTGGTCTGGCTTCCAGAAGGATCCTGGTGATGAGCCAAGACTCTGAAAGGAATGCTACACAGAATGTCTTAGCAGGTAGAACACAGGTGACATTACCCAAGAGTCCAGAGAAGTGTGGACAACTGACATCTCCAGTGTAAACCAAGTGTGTGCCTAGGACCAAATACCAAAGACACCTACCTACCATCTTAATAAACCAACTGACATTAGGAGTCATGGCTTGCCCTGAGGAAGACTATGGCCACATTTTGCAGTAGGTCTCAGAAAGAGGTGCTAGAATAAAAATCAGGCTAGCTTCTATAAAATAAAAATCTATCATTTTTTTTTTATGCCTACCTGAATTTGTGAGCTGGCATTCCTACCTCCTACATTCAGATGATTAACATTTCTCAGAATAGCTGTTGGTCTTTACTGTCTGTTTTGAGTCTGCTTTAGGAAACTCTGGTGCTGCCTTCTCACACCCAAAGAGGAAGCTCACTCCCACAGGAATTCCCAATATTGTGCAGGGACCATGAGAGTGATGTTGAGTCCCACTCTGGTGGATGGAAGCACTGCCTCTTCCCTTGCATGCAGTGTCTGTGGTCAGTTAGGACCTCATATCCCAAGGACACAATCAATCCCCACATGGCATCAACTCATCCAATTTCAGTTTCTCTCTCCTTTGATTTAGTATTTCTGGTCCCTGCCATAGCAGGGCATTGTGGGAGTACTATGTGAGGTGGACTCAGTGCCTGGGGATTGCTATCTGTAGAAGAAAGGGTTTAGGGAACCGACTCTACATCTGTAGCCTTCTTCTCTCCTTCTCTCTTGTTCTTCTTTCCTTCCTTCCTGCTTTCCTTTCTTTTTCTTCCTATCTCTACTTCTTCTCTCCCTCTCCTTCTGCTTTTCCTATCTCCTTTTTTTCACACTTGTTCCATTTTTTGCAACAGATCTTGTCCTATGTCAGTGCCAGCAATATGGTAATGAGCAGAGTGATCTTTTTAGAGTCTGTATTTGAAAGGGGAAATGTAGATGAATGAATAGGCAATTACAGTCCTATACCATGAGTTTTCATACAATGCATGTAGGGCTAAGACTCTCATAGAAAAGGCAGCAAATTTTTTTCATGGGAATGGGAATCAGAAAAGATTTCCTAGAGGAAATATTTACTAAATAAATGGTGGCCAGATGAAATGAATTGGATATAGTAGAGGAGTATTCAGAGGGAGAATGGCAGATCTGTGGAGAGAAGAATGGGGTGGAGTTAGAATGATTATATTATTTTAAACAAAAGTATAGTGCTTACTGTGCCCTATCATACAGAGTAGATATGATTATTATCTATATTTAAAATAGAAAACTAGGCACATGGAGGTTAAGAAATTTCCCCAGGATATTTAGTGTGACTCTCCTTATATCAGGTGATTTCCTGCACCATGCTGGGTCAGGAGAGCAGAAATTCTGAACAGCAGAAATCTGGAAACCAAGATGGCACCTCTGAGGAGGATCTGGATGCCCCGGCCCAGATCACTAAATACTGTTCTGTTCTCAAGTCCTGGGCTAAGCTGAGCCAATTCTTTTTTAAAAATCCCTTTTGCTTGAAGAACTTCTTATTCTCTTAAAACCTTAGTTATGTAAGCTATTTGCTGAGAAAGGCTTTTTCACTGAGCTTTAAAAAGGAAATGGCAGTTAAGCTTCTACCTAAATTATCATTCATTTCAAGTTAATGAATTCCAACCCAAACTAGTCTGTAATAGTTGTAAATACATCATGATCCCCTCATGAGTTAATCATAGCACGTAGTTGGGAGAATATGCAGCTCAAAAATAATATATGTTTAAATTCAACCTAACCAACAGTGACCCACTTTATTTTTACTGCTTTTGTGTCCCTGACATTTATTTGGCTTACCAAATGAAGTTCAGTGAAATAAAGATATATCTAAAAATAAAATCCAACAAATAATATTTAGTTAACATTTAAATTTTAAGATCACATAACCTCTTGAAATTTTAGAATTAAGATACTTGTAAGGAACATCATTTCTAGCAAAATTTGCATAGAGCCAAGACATACTTCCTTTGCCTCTCAGCCATTTATGGGAGATAATTTAGTTTTTAATGATTTTTGAGGGTTGTCTTGAAGTGTCAGAAAGAGACTGAGAATTATAAGCCTCAGATGCCTTTTGATGTGATGATAAGCATTTATTCTTGCACTGTCATCTGCCCAGCATTACAGAGTGCCAACTCTATGCCAGTTCCAAAATGTGTTTGACTTGACATTAGTTGACTAATAAGTACATACACTTAAGTTGTAACGCAAATATACGTGGGAAGTACTTATCTGCAAGAATTGGCAATGGTTTTTCACAGAGGCAAAAAACTTGACTGGTTTTTAAAAGAGAAAAAGGTGAAACTGTAGAGATTGGCTTATAAAATGGCCCCCAGTGGTATTCTCTTTGATATTCATGCCCTTGTTTACTATCCTCTAACACTGAGGCAAGATCATCCCATATAATCAGTAGAATACTGTAGAAGTGAGTGTGTATGATTGACAAACCTCATCAAAGAAGACATTGTCTCTTTCACCTTGGTCTTTTGGATTGCTCACTGTCAGAGAAATCAGTAGCCATGTTGTGAGGACCCTGTAAAGAGCACTAGAAGGAGAAACTAAAGCCTCCCACCACCTGCCAACACCAACATACCAGCATGAGCATGGTTCATCATGGAACAAGTAAGTCCTACAGCCTCAAAGCTTCAATGACTAAGTCCCTGCTAACCTCTGACTGCAACCTCATAATGGGCTCTGAGCCAGAATTCATAAGCCATAGTGCTCCTGAATTCCTGATTTTAAAAAGAAAACATGAAGTGCTAAATTATTATTGCTGTTTTACACCACTAAGCTTTGGAACAACTTGTTGCACAAAAACAAATAGCCAAGAGAAAACACTTTAGTTTTTTTTCAACCTTACCATAGTTCTATACTTTTCTCTCCCAGTGGTTGACTACACATGCTAGTGCCACTGGCGGTGATGGTTAATTTTATGTCTTCAATTTGACTGGGTCATCAATGCCCAGAGTAAATATTATTTTGGGGTGTTTGTGGATGAGATTAGCATTCGAATCAGTGGACTCAGGATGGGTTTGAGGCAATTGTTGAGGCCCAGGGTTAAATAGAAGGCAGAGTAAGGGAGAAATCCTTGCTTTCCTTTCCTTCCTGCTCAGACAGGGACATTAGCCTTTCCCTGGCCTTGAAATCCTATTAGAGCTCCCAACCCACAGACCCATGAAGTCCAGCATGAAAGAAATGCAAGAAGCAGCTCTGGGCATACTTGGAGCTACTCTTTCTTTTCTCCTTGGTCCAGGCTATCCTGCTTCTCAGAGCTCATGCCTTAGTTTCCCTGGCAAGTATTCTTGATATCTACTAGGCTGATGCTCTTCCTTGTATTTTGGAAATCCATGTGTAAGATTCCCACATTGCTGTTTCGCTCTCAATAAGCCCTTCTTTTCATTGAGGATAAGATGCTGTTGCCTACCAGCTCTTTAATACACTATTGTCTTACAAGTAGGAAGAACAACCTCTGGAATCACAATCTGGCCATTTGTTGACTTCCTCCAAGGCCCCATACTTCCCAACACTTGATTATCTATATGCAAATATAAATATATATTTCCAGAAACAGGAATTGCCTGGGTTACGTCTGAGCCCATCAAAATTCGAGTGAGAGGGAAAAACCATCTCCATTCCACCTGATTTCCTTGCTTGCCTAGAAATGCAGGTGTTTCCTCCCTTTGCTGCACGTCTCTGGTCTGGTGTGGCCGCTTGCCCTACACTGGCACTCCGTAGGTGGCAAACTCATGCCTTCCTCAGTTCATCTGGAAAGAAAGACAACTAGATTTAAGGTTTGGTTCTTACTACCTTAGTTCACCATCTAGGGAGGAATTTTTCAAGACTTATTTGGTGGGAAGCTGGGCAAGAACAGTAGCGAGAAACACTCTGACCCCACTATGGAATCAGGCTTCTCTACCATCTACGCTGGAGGGAGTTGCAGAATTCAGAAGGACTCAAATTCTACAGTCAGTCAAGTCACTAGAGTGGGCCATATTTATATCCTCCATAATTTCCATATGCATTACTAAGATACCTAAACTAAAATAAAATCTGCATTGAAATAGTGTTATGGAAACATAACTTCCAGACAAGTTTCCAAGTCTCCTTTGAAAGCCAGGTTGCGTTTTTCCTACCAAATCCCCCATACCTCTCCTGGAGAATCCACTGTTCCAGTGCTTTTTAACTCCTTTGAGACAATTAACACTATAGTTTCACTCTTCCTAGAATCCATGAATCTTTCAATCTAGATATTCTTTGTTTACCATGATCTAGCTCAAAAGACATTTTAATGAAACCTTCCATCACTACTCTGAGTTTTCACCTTTTTATTGGGGTTTTCACAAACATTTATTCATATTTCAATGATGGTGCTTTTTAGATTTTATTTGAATTCATTTTGCTACAAGTTTATACTGTTTTTTTTTAAAGAGAGAGGGAGAAAGTAAGAGGGAGAAAGAGAGAATCAATTTTTATTTATTTTTTTCATCTGGCCTTTGTTTCTCTGACACTTAGTTGTGTATGTGGTGCTGGGGTTTGAACCTGGGTCCTCGCACATGCCAGAAAAGTGATTTAACCACTGAGCCACCACTTCAGTCCCAGGATTACACTTTTATGTGTATTAATTCACAAAGGGGGGAGAAGCCTTCATGCTTTGTCTCCTTTTGTAAATCCAGAACTTAGCAAGTATCCAAGCACATAGTAGGTGCTGTTTCAAAAATGGAAGTCAATAATGGCCACAATAAGTTAAGCTAGTGCAGACATGCCTTTTGAGAATCTGTATGAATTTTTCTTATGCCACATGCTGCCCTTCTCTGTCACTTGGCCTATTCAGTCCATGACCTTGGAATACGTCATCCATCCCTCTTTTTTTTCTGGCCAACACTGCTCATCTTTTAGTAATGGGCTCAACCATCAAATTTAAGAAGCCTTTCCTGACCCTTCCAGATTGTTTCAAAACCTCTCAGTGCTGGAATTTCTGCAGAACCCTGTGAACACAATTCTATTACTATCCACTGTCACAGATCATCTAAGTGGGGCTGCCTCCTTTGTGAGACAAGGAACTTATATTTCCAATGTCCAGTTAAGCAATAAGCAAATGTTTATAGAGTGAATGAATGAAAGAGTGAATGAGCAGATAATTCTCAGTGACCATTACCATTCAACCCTTACTGCTGAAATTCCAGGCAAACCTGCCTACTGGGAGGATCTTTAACTAGAGGTGATTTTGTAAAGATCTGACCCCAGATACCTCCAATTACAAATCACATAGGAAGCTGAAAAATCAGTATAGGATTCCTTACAAAACTCTCACCCTGGTCTTTTGGGTCTTGCCTTCACAATTGTAGTATTGAACTTAGAATGAGGTGACTATAATGAATTCTGTCACATGCTGACTGCATTCAATTGTAGTTCAATTATAATTTATGGATCACTTTGGTCGTCATGGGCCATTATCATAACTGAGTGCCTTGGCCTTATTATGGCACCTGCGCTCATCCATCTTGCAAAAACGGACAGTCAGACACTAAGTGCCTGTTGAGAAAGTCATTCCCAAGCTGTGCAGTTTACTGCTGATTTCTGATTATGCCCAGATTATATTTCTGGACTGACATCCTAATTTGTGTTCCCCATTTAGGGAAAGCAATGACAACACAATCCATTACATGGTTTGCATAATGTTTTGAACCTCTTCAGTTTGTTTCAACATCCTTTTCATTTTCCTCTAAGACTGGACAGAGATTTCCTCTTTTTCCTATACTTTATTATGATGGTTATCCTCCCTTCAAGCTCTGATTGTTTTGTGAGGTTATTCATTTATGGATAACCTATTATACATAGGGATATTTATGGACTACCTATTATACATAGATATTACATTTATTTAAAATACCAGTTCTATATTCACTGTGAAGAGCAATTTAATTAAGAAATAATGGGCCCTGAAAGTTGTTTTCTCTCTGTAAACATTAACAGATGCTTTGAAATTTACATTCTGCAAATAGATATATTTTGCTAAGTAACTTTACCATTTAAAATCCATTGCCTACCTGGGTATGGTAGCACATCCTGTAGCCCCGGGTTCTCGCTACTCAGGAAGCTGAGGCAGGAGGATCACTTGAGCCCAGGAATTCAAGGCCAACCTGGGCAACGCGGTGAGCTCTCATCTCAAAAAACAAACAAATAAAAAGTGACAACAACAACAACAACAAAAACACAACCTGTTGTGTCAAAAGTTAGAATGTTGCCTTCTAGGGTCTATCCATCCAAAGCAATTTCTGATCCCACTAAATATGTTCCAAGCAGGCTTGTTGGATTGTAAGGGTCCCAAAACTAACCTTGGAATAGCTCAGGTAAAGGAAGCTTTGTTTGGCTTGGCAGGAAGCTCAGCACCATGCTATCTGAGTGGAACTACCTCAGCTGCACAGGTCCACTCTCATTGAACCTGCTTCTCGCATGCTGCTGAGTTCGTCTGTCTCTCCCGGCTGGCATCTTCTTCCACTGCTTTTTTTCCTTCATGTTCTAACCATGCTTTTTGAACTCAACCTTATGACTTTGGTTTGCCGTCTTCCTCTTCTTATAACTCAGTGTCATGATTACCAATATCCAAACTTCCAAGAATGGAATGTGAGCCTCAAGGCCTTTCTTTCTGAGCCTGATCTCACAAAGGCTGTGCCTATATACATGGCATTCTTTGGGTAAAATGTTCACTGTTGCTTTAATCAGCTGTGACAGTAGTGGGGATCATAATCATCCTGTGGTCTGATTAATGGGGCCATGAGGAATTGAGTCTTGTTTAGAACAGGTGGGATTATCTACCAAATGACCATATGGTGGGAGCTTTATTAATAGAAATGAGATTTGTATAGACATAGACATCTTCCACCTATAAGCCAACTTATTGGCCTATAAGTGATGCTATACTTTTAAATATATTCCCCCCAATTATTTTGGACATTTAATACTAAAATTCAAGTCAATTGCATCTGGAGGTGAGACCATTGGAGGTTGTTAGGATTAGATAGGTCATGAGGATAGTATAAGAAGAGGAAGAGAGATTCAAACCAGCATACTTGGTTTATTTTGCCATGTGATGCCCTCCACTAGAGGCATCTAGTGGGTCAAGGTCAGGAATGCTTCTGAACGTCCTGTACTGAATTATCTGGCTGAACATACCAATAGTGCAAAATATGAGTACTACCCTAGAGGATGCTAGGCAATTGACAACCAAGATCCCTCTTGGTAACATTTTGACCTCTCTCTTCCTTTAACTCTCCCCAAGTTATTAATAGCCACTGAGAAAGATAAAGTTTGCTTGCTAGCAAAGATTGATCTTGAATTTAAACTTTATTCAGCAAAAGAAGTCCCAGTTGACAGTGGATTCCCAGTACACCACTCCACAGTCACCCATCATCATCATCTTCCTTATTTTTCTTTTGCATATGGTATGAGTCAATATCATTCCCATTAATATTTCACATAGTTATACTATATATTTAATAAAATACATGCCCTTTAAAAGTCAAAATGTCCCTGCTAGGACTTATATGTGATGCCACATAATTTTTCTTGAAACTAGGATATGGCTTGGAGAATGATTTCAATTTGTTTTCCAGACACATTGACATAAATCACTATTTCACTGTCTCAGATCACCAGACCATTGCTGGTCTATAATAAATGCCTCCCAGCCTGAAAACCTTCTTACCATGGAAAGTTTTTTTAAAGCTATAAACTGAAACAATGACCCTTGACAAGCAAAGAAGCCTATAACATTACATGTAGAAGTTCTGATTTTTAAAAACTTTTTATTAAGGAGTTGAGTTATTGTACAACCGTAAATGAAATGAAATTCTGATTTTTACTATACCAATAAAATAAATAATTTGAATAAATAAAATACAAGTTAAATACAGCCTTTCTTAGCTTAGGTTGTTCCAAAGCAGAATCTGAGAAGGTTTATGAGTAGCTTATTTGAGAATATGATTGCAGAGAGAAGAGGGAAAGCTCAGGGGCATGCACGGGAGAGGAGGAAATCTTATACCCTGTGTACCATGAGCTGGTCATCCAGTGGTGAGTGATCTTTTGAAAGCTGTGAACCTTTGGGAAATCTTATTCAATGCATCTGAGCATCGTCAGGCTGGAAGAAGAGGGAAGCACCTGTTTTTTAGCTGCCTTCCCTCACCAGTCATGGTTGCTATGCACTGTGTCTGCTTCTCCAGTGTAGTTTGAGGGTGCTGGTTGTCCCAGAAATGCACAAGGTTAGGAATCAATGGGAGTCTAAAATAAGAAAAAGTTAGGTCACTACCTTCAAAAAACTTGTGGAAATCTGTGTAGAACTTGTTCTGTAGAGGTCGCTGCAATGAAAGCTAAGGTCTAGGGTAACTGAAAGGGCGAACAAGAGATGTTTGAAAAACAGTCCTTTAATGAAGCATTAAATTTAGTTTTAGTCACCTTATACATATACTAGCAGTATATAGAATTAACATATAGATATCTGAGGCACATCCTACACATCTATATATACCTATATATTTATAGACACTCCTTCAAGCATGTGTGCATATAATTGGTAAGTATATAATATTAAATTAAAGTATGTGCTACATACTTATATAATATTTGAAAAATGATAATAGAAATTTTCATCAGTTTTTTCTCCTATTTAAGAAGTATGGCTACTCTCATTTGGGTTTCACTTGATGGGAATTGACCATTTGATATTAAAATGTATGATTATCCTCTTTGTTGGAGGTACAAAATGACAAAAAGTGCCCTTCCCATTGCTGTTAGCTTCTTGTTGTTTTTGGGTAGGATGATCAGTATTGACTTTTAGTTATTTAGACTTAGAACTT
>PVKS010001041.1:72383-156248 GCA_004027875.1 Aplodontia rufa
TTTTTTTTTTTTTTTAAAGAGAGAAGGACAGTGAGAGAGACAGAGAAAGAAAGAAACAACTTTATTTAGTTTTTCACATGGCCTTTGTTGCTCCAACACTCAGTTGTGTACACGGTGCTGGGGTTTGAACCCAGGTCCTCACTCCTGCCAGGCAAGCGCCGAAACCACTGAGCCACCGCTCCAGCCCCCCTACTATATTCTTAAGCTGAGAAAACACTTTGAGTTACAAGAACTTTGTTTCGTTTGCTTTAAATCCTAAGTTTTATTCAGAGATAAACATGTAAAGTATTCTAGACATCATTCAGCATTTAATTTGAGAATTGCTGAGTGAGTCTGGAGTGCTGTGGAATGACCAGATCCATTCTAGCAAAAATCCAGTAAATGTTATAAGGCAGAAGTTGATGTAAGTGACTGCTAATAAATGGAATTGGGGAAACTCTTGCAGCAATGGGGACAGGAAAGGAAAACTCTTGGATCAGACAAACACAAACATTTTTCTCTGTACCAATCACATGCTGAGCGTGGTGCTAGGGCTGGATGCACAAAGCCAGGAAGAATTGTCTGTACATCAAGGAATTCAAAGCCTAGTATCTCTCAGTCTTTACATCAACTATGTAAACCAAGTATATGAACCAAATGTGTGAGCCTATTTCAGATTTAAAATAAAACAAGATAAATCAATACAAGTTTTGTCTAAGTGGTTTCTGTAAAATTTGAGTTGAACTGATCACTTGGTATTAAGAATGTGATTAAAGGGGGACTTTATGAGATTTTAGAATTAGATTCTGCAGTATTCAGCCAACAGTAGTTCAAACAGAACATGAGGATGAGACTGGCCAGGATATGGGTAACCATTGTTTCACTTTTCTGTTCTTTAAATAAATCACTACAAAACTTAGTCATTTATTATCAATAACTATTTTTACTTCTCAAAGGGCTTGAATTCACTGGGTTCAGTGGACTGGCTCTTCTGCTGCATGTGGTAGTGGTTCTGACTGTTGACTGAAGTGAGCTAGAACATCTGAGATGCTCATACATCTGACCGGTGGTTGCTCCTGTCTATCAGCTATGAGATTGCTGAGCCACATGGTCTTTCCACATGATGCAGGTTCCTCTTGGAGGGGCAGATGGATTCCAATGTGAGTGATATAGGAATGAACGACCTAAGAAGAAACTGCTTGTTTTCTAAGTCTTGGATTCAGAAGCATCGTCTATTGTGTCCTAGTGGTCAAAGTGGCCACAGGATCAGCCTAGAGTTGAGGGAAGAAAAGTGACACGTAGGAGATGGCACGTGTATACCAGGAGGGGAAGACTAGGGAGAAGGAATTTTAGAGATTAACTAATACAGCATTTTCAGAGAAGCACTCTAATGATGATGAGAGCTTTGGCACAGGTTCACCGGCATTGGTGGAGTTACAGAGGCTTTGTTTTTGCAGGGATCCAAGGTCTCAAGCATGCTAAGCTAATACTCTACCACTGAGTCACATCCCCAGCCCAATAGAAGCTACTTTAATTTAAAATTTAAATGATGAATGCAGTGTACTTTGGCGCATATGTTGTTAACAGAGTAGGATAGTGTGCTAACCTTCATTCAAGATTCCTGGATGTTTTTGTCTACTTACTGTGCAAAACATAAAAATGAGGAAGGATAATGTTTTAGAAGCAATGACTCCCTCTGGCTTGTCTGGCTGAGACTGTGTATGAGATGACCTTTAAACACTTTGACATTTCATGATTTGGGACTAGACATAGCTTATTCTCAGGTCGCTGTCAGAGAGAGAGAGGGTGGGGGAGAGAGAGAAATAAAAAAAGGAGAGACAGAGAGGTAGAAAGAGAGAGAAAAAATTATTTGGAAGTGAGTCTGGGCCATGTCCTACTCCTCTAGAGAAGCAACCTTGAGGATGAAGACATATAGAAAGAAGACCTCCAGGCGTGTGGGAAAAAGGACCGTAAATGAGTAAAAGTTTTGCAGCTCTTAGAATTGAAACACTGTGTGAGGGAAGAAATGTTGCACTGAGTACCATCTGTGTTCTAGGCACTTTTCAAACCTCTTTACAGGAACGTCCTTTCCATTTTAAAGGTAAAATCTCTAGCATGCATAAAAGTTTAGTAATCCTCACCATGTCATAAAGACATTAAGTAGCCAAAAAATCGTAACCTCCCTCTATCCAACATTCAGAACATTGGGTGCTTTTTCCCATGGATATAAAAAACTGAACATCAGCTGTCAAATACACAATTGACCTGTCAGAAAAGGCTGGTAAGTTTCAATGTGAGGTCACCTGCAGTGACTCAGTATCAGCCATTTTTTTTTTTTACCTCTAAAGGAAATGTTCTTGCTGTTTCAGAACCATGAATCTGAGAAGGCAGATGCAACAGCTGGTACCAATTAGAAACACAAAGTGGGATTTTGTGGTCAAATTAAAAATAAACAAATCTTATGCACAGTCATCCACAAGTTGGAGGGGCAATCATTTACAAAATCAAATAATTACCTCTTAGTGTTTACCTATTGCAAATCAGACACATACTCTCCCGAGAAGCGTATCTGTTTGTCCTGTCAATTAGTATTTTAATTGTGGTGTTTAATATGAAACAAAGCATTGATCTTCTATTAATAGTAGGTGCTGTAAAAGACATCAGAATGATGTGGACAAAATATTCCAAATTACTCTGTCTCCTGCTATCTAATGTTAGGCTAAGTCCACATGCTCTCCTCTTTCCAGGGATGCAGCGGAGGGGGTGGAGTTCCTGCATCAGAGTAGCATGTCTAGCACTGCTTTGTAACTTTGGGGGGGACACTTACCCTTTCTGAGCCCAATAATCTTAATTCACAGGTAGCTAGCATTTATTTTCACATTTCTCTACAGTGCAGCTTTCCCAAACATAACCTCATTTACTGAGTCTCCGCCTTGCTTGTATTATTGTCCCTGTTCTTCAGAGAACAAAACTAAGGCTTTAAAAGGGAAACTCTTTTGCTTGAGTGTACAATAAGGAAATGAAGTCAGCTGATCATGCCCTAATCATAAGGCCAACAACCAAAGCATGTTGACGGTGGCTTTCTAAACACTGGGAAGAGACTTTTCAGCTTTCAAAATAAGGAGTAATTAGCTGTTGAGACTGTTCAAACTTGGCCTTCTGCTTAGTGAACTTCAGTCTGTAAACAGCTACTTATATTTATTTTCTCCCTGTCACATCATAGCTAACTTCCTCTTGATTCTCTGTTCTAAACTTTCTTGACTTTTTCCTTCCCTTCTTCACCCTCCTGTCTTCATTTGGAGACCTTCTGGACCTGTTCAAAGGTCTATCCAGGGTGCCTGCCTCTTGCTCATCTCACCCCATCTGTTTCTGTTTGCACAGTTGTCCCCTGGGCTTTCTAAAATATAAATCTCTGTGGTAAATCACTTCTCTTTCCTCTGCTGGGATGGGCTTTCTTACAGCTCTCATCCCTCTTCATCACCTGCTTTCAGTTTTCCAAGCTCCCTGGCGACAATTGTGTTTCTTTATTGTCACCTAGTGCCTAAAGGAACTTTGTCTTTAAGCTCAGCTACACCATGAGGAGTTTGCTCCTCCACTTCCTTCTCCTCCCTATTATGATCCGCCTCCCCTTTTACTCAGATCTACTCACGCATAACTGTCATTTTATAGAGGTTACAGTGAGGTGCTTCCCTAACCTTACAAGCAAGGGGAGAAAATGGTTCTTTTGAGAGTTAAATGTAAATACTCACACATAAAGGATCAAAGTCATTCTACACAGGGAATTATTTTCAAGCTTGAACAATTGAGTTGTAACAAATCTGAAACCCTGAGGGCCAGATTGGCTTTGGAATTCAGGGCTTTTTTTTTGTAATGGGAGTGCAATACGCTGTATTGTATAATATCCTCAGCATAATGTGCTGTGAAAATATCCTCATTTATGAAATGAAAGCATGATTCCCATACTAAGAGGCATAAATGAAGATTATGGGTAGTCTATATTGTTTCGGGTTAGATTTGACCTCAATTTAACGAAGGCTTTGGTTTCAGCTTTTTTTGAGGATTTCAAAATTGTGGATAACAGGTTGAGGACCTGAATATCTCTAGAATAAACTCAGTAAGAAAGGCAAGTAGTTTACCATAGGGAGTAGAAGAAGGGGAAGCAAGGAGCCCAGGAGATCTGTGGACCCTGAAGCGTTGTCCAGCAAGAGTGGGGGCTGTGCTGAATTCAAATCCTATTGTTGAGGGAGTCATTGTCAAAACCACACACAAAAACAAAGCATTGGGCTGAGACCATTGAACGGTTTAATTGCCTGAACAGCCTTACTCTAGTCGCATACTCTCCTAAGCCATTGAATTATCATTAATCTTGGCATTTATTGAATATCTACAAACAAGAACCTTTTTCAGTAACTCTTAAGAGTTCATACTCCTGGAACACACACAGACACACACACACACACAATCACACACGGTGGTTTTATAAGACAGTTGACCCCACCATTTATTCTTTGTTTGGAAAGGATTGCAGAGTTCTTGGTCAGTTAATGACTCAGGTTCTGCCTACCAAGCCTTGGACCACCCTGGGATCTGCTGACATAATTGATGTTCACCAGTTTCTCATAGAGGATATTACAAAGGATACAGAAGAAGAAATTCATAGGTGAGGGTGGGAGGGGTTTTCCTGTCTTCTCAGGCTGTACTACCCTCCAGCAACCTCCATGTGGTCAGCTGTCCAGAAGCTCTCTGGATCCTGGGCTTTGGGGTTTTTAAAGAAGCCCATAATGCAGGCTTGATCGTTTACACCTTTGGCTGCTGGTACACAACTTAACCTTAGCTCCTTTCCCCTTCCTGGAGGCTGAGATGAGAGGTTAAAAGCTCATTCCTTTAATCTGTCCATGGTCTCTGTGGTGACCAGCCCCATTGGGAAGCTACCTAAGAGCCTCCAGTCACCAATAGACTCATTAGAACATTAAAAGACATTTATTGATTTGAGGAGTCCAAGGATTTTAGGAATTTATACCAGGAAACATAATGAAGATCAAATACATATTTCACAATATCGCACCTACACACCCCTTGGCCATTTTAATCTAAAGTCTATCACCCTGGATATGATGTACTCAAGTGCTTCAAGATATTCTTGGAAGAGAAATTGTAACCTCCACTTCTCATTTTAAAGTTAAGCAGCTACTTTTCTTTTAAATCCTTAAAAGCATAAATCTCCCCATTTACCACCCTAAGAAATAAATCTGAAATCTTCAAAGGACTGAGTTCTCAATGATACAAGGAAATTTCTATATCCAGCTATGAAGTATTCTTTTTGTGTTTTTGGAAGACAAACCGAGAACGAATATTTAATTTATCTTACATGTCTGAAAATATTTTCTTTCTGATCTTAGCAGGGAGTAGCTGGCACAATCAAATTATAATTTTTTAAAGAAGACAGCAATATACTGTCTACAAATATACAGCCAGCATATAGGGAAAATAATCACAGGGTGTGTCAGTTAGCTGTGGCTCCATAACAAATTACCCAAAAGCTATGTAGCTTAAAACATCTACTACCTCATAGTTCTTTTTTTTTCCCCTGGGGGGGAGGTGTCAGGAATTCAGGCATAGCTGAATTATCTGTCTCCAGCTGATGTGCTCTGATGAGTGTATAGTCAAGCCGCCAGCCAGGATGTGATTTCCTGGGAAGATCTAACTGGGAATGGAAAAGCTATTTCCAAGCTCACCCATATGGCTTTGGGTAGGTCTTTATCCCCTGCCATAAGGTTTCTTTCACAAGACTGTTCTAGATCATGGCATCTGGCTTCCTCCAGTGCAAGTGATCCATGGGAGAGGAGCAAAGGCAAAGGTGGTCACCTTATTTCAGGAATATCAGTCTGTCTACTGATATCATCACATTGGTATTAGGAATTTATTATTTGGAGTGGGGGGCATGGGAAGAACACACACATTCAGTTCATTACAGAGACTGTCTGCCACAAAAGGGATTGTAAAGTGTTCTAGGATTAGTTACAGCTGAGCCATTTTCACCTCTAGGGCAAAAGGGGGAAAGGGGAGAGCATTTTACAGAAGCAGAAGGACAGTTTCATTTGCAGACTTGAGTGACACTGTGTCTTTGACATCCCAAGATGTTAGGTGTAGGTGGCTGGGTGAATTATTACCCTGATCTCTTTTTTCTCCCTTCCTCCATCACTTGCTAGGCCTTTCAACTGGAAGAACCCAGTTAGATGTAGCGAGGCAAGAGAGGACATTGGTGCAGTTCACACTGGCCAGGCTGCCAGAGCAGGGGCTAGTGGAGAGGGCTCTGAAGGAGCAAACAGAAGTTGCCAGCTTCTACTAACTGGAAGATTTCCTCTCAGGAACATTTGTATCCCAGGCAATCTGAATTTAATATTGACTTGAATTATTTGTCTTTAAAAATATGAGCTATCCAGTATTTATCATAAAAAATTAAAAACCAATGTATTATAGTAATGCATGCATACTCATATTAATAGCAACACAATTCACAATAGCCAAACTATGGAACCAGTTTATATGTCCCTCAACAAAAGAGTGGATAAAGAAAATATGGCATGTATACGCAAAGGTTTTATTGATCCATAAGGAAAAATGAAATTATGTCCTTTTCAGGAAAATGGATAGAACTTGAGAGCATTAGGTTCAGTAAATTAAGTTAAATTCAGAAGGTCCAGGATTGAATCTGTTCTTTCATATGTGTAAACTATAGAGGAAAAAGAAATAGAAAGGTGTCTGGGGTTCTTAAGAAAATCAAAGGGGTAGCAGTATAGCCAGGGTGAGGGATGAGGGAGGGAAAAGGGGAAATACTGGAGAATGACAATGACCAACTTATGTTGCTATATTGTGTGCATATATGAACATGTAACAAAACCATTATGCACAAGTATAATGCACCAATAAAAGGTGGAAAAATATGAGCTCTCTTAACAATCACATTATACATTCCTAGTCAGCATGAAGGGAGAGCCACACTTGTCTTTGAATACCCTGTACCCTGCCTACACAGGTTCTCAAAAACTACAGCCATATTATTTAAGAAATGTAAAAACTTTATATATTATTTGCAAAACATTATTAGGTATTTTAGGGATGAAAAAAGAGCTGAGATGTTAAGTGAATAAACTAAGATCAGACAATGCTAAGCTCACATGTTCCAACACTATCTATAATTTACTAATTCCTTAATAATAATGATAATGACAGCAGATTGCAAGTACATAATATTTTAAAGTTCAGAAAGAGGTTCCACCTACATCATCTTATTTGAAACTCACAATAAGCCTGAGGTACTTAGAAGGTGGATATTATTTCCGTTTTATAGCTAAAAAAAGTGATCTGTATAGACACTATTTCAACAGAACAAAAAGTGGCTTACTAGGCAGAGAAAACAACAAAGAAGTTTGGGGATTCCATTGTTCAGACTGATCAAATAGAATCATCTTCTCTAATTAGCTAAGGAAATCCTGTACATTACAGATTGAAGTAGATGTGAAACAGGTTCTACCCTGTGGTGGGAGGAGGAATTTATGACTATCTTAAATTCATGGCAACTCTCTACCATAAATTGATACCATCTTTGACATTTTTTTTTCATTTTTTTCCCATTCCAGTGTCTTTATAGCAATAATGAAGAAAATAATGTGAACACAGGTTGTGGATAATTCTGGATTCTAGAAGCATACATTTGATGGTGAAAATTTGAATATAAATTGAGGAAATAAATTGGGATTCATTACTCTCTTGTGTAACTTTTAAGTGTCTTGCTTCATCATCTTGAGTTCAAATGGCATATGTATTCATAATCTGAAAATGATGATCTTTTGAAAATCCTGTTTATTTATTTTTGGTGTTGGAGGTTGGGGATTGGATTTACCACTGGTTATATCTTATGTCCCCAGTCAAATATGAAGCTCTTAGCCTCCTAACCACTGAATTGCCTTACAACTGTTTCTAGATTGTCCCTGTCAGACATTTGGAGATATTCATATCTGATGCTCATCACTCTCTGCCAGGTGTTTGAGGTTGTCCCTTTACACAAGATTCTGCAAGTGGCATCTGCTGTTGTCACTGACTGGTTCTGATACTTTTCATCCAGATTCACCACCTACGTTGAGAATCTCAATACATATGATGAAAGAAATTCATTGTTGTCATCTCCACCCCACAATGGTGTGAAGGCATAACCTTCACTATGCAAAGATAAGGCTTATTCCTTTAAAAAAATTATCACACAAGATATGTACTTTTGCAAAGCAGCTCAAGTGTCCAAAGTTATGATACTTCTTATTTAAATCAGCCATGTACTTCTGAGTCCTTAAAGCAACAAGGGCAGCTGCCAGTGGACAAGTTTGAACACCTGTCTGCCACATGTACTGTCCAGATACCTCTCCTAGTTTGATCAGCTTTTACTTTCAAAGAGTAGATCTTTCACTGTAAGGTCTTTATTGTCTGCTTGCAAAGTATACCTAGTAGGTACCAATTAAGTTTATCAATGTTACTTTTAACTTTCTGGAAGCAGATTAATTAAATTAATTTTCATGTTATCAATGCAATAAATAACTGCCAACTGAAATTGTGGAATTCCCAGGTAAGATAATTGAAAATAAAAACAATATCCTCAAAAGACAAATTCTGTTAACATTTTAGTGATGTTCCCCCATATTTTTCTATGTACATAAATAAAAATTACTTGGATATCCCACTACTGGACATCTATTCAAAAGATATGAACTCAGTTAATAGTCAATATTTGGAATTAATCTATGTGTCCAACAATGTATGAATGAATAGTATGTGTGGTGTATGTATACATTGAAATATTGTTCAGCCATACCCAAGCACACAGAGACAAATTCTACATGTTTGCATTCTGCGTGGAATCTAAAAAAGTTGACTGCATAGAAGTAGAGAGTGAAATAATGGTTACTAGGGATTAGGGAAAGGGGAAGAGGGGAGAAGTTGGGGAGAATGGATGGTCAATGGACACCAAGTCACAAGTAGATAAGAGGACTGAGCTCTAATGTCTTAATTACACAGTAGTGTGACTGTATCAGATTCCTAAATAATTAAAAGAGAGGATTTTTTACATGCTCACAATGAAGAAACAATAAATGTGTGTGGTAATAGAGATGCTAATTACCCTGAGTTGCTCATAACATAATGCATGCATATATTAAATCATCACATTATACCCCATAAATATGGAAAATTATGTGTAAATAAAAGTGACAGAGTAAAAGTGAGTATATATGGGCCTTTCTACATATTATTATGCAATCAACATTTTCATTTAGCAACCTATTTTTTTTAAAAAAAGAGAGACAGGAAATCAATTTTATTTAGTTTTTCATGTGGGTTTTGTTGCTCCAATACTTCATTGTATACATGGAGTTTGAATCCACGTCCTTGTGCATGCCAGGCTTTTCTTTGACTGCTGAGCCACCTCTCCTGCCCCTTAACAAACTATCTTGAACACTTTGTTAACACTTTTTAGATCATCATGTAAAATGGAGGCATTGTTTTCAATTACATGAATTAAACATGGACTGTTTCATTTCTTATTTATTGATGAAAATACATTTTAAAAATGTTCACTCTCATAAATAACATTATGTGGAAAATATTTATAAACATTTTAAAAACACATGCCTTTTTTTTCCTAAATCAGGCCCTAATCCCTACAGGTATAACTGTGGGGGTAAAGAACTGCACATTTTTAGAATTTCTGATATATGCTATAAGTTCTCTCTTAACAGGCGTTCACATTTTCATGGGTACCAGCAGCAGATGCAATGGGCATTATCTTCATTTCTAATTTTTGCCAACCAAATTAAAGGTGATATTTTATTGTTTTGTAGTTCTTAAACACAAGTTAAAATCAGGTCACTATCTTGTTATTTTTGTAGTTCTTAATTATCTGGTTAAGTTGAAATTTTTTTCCATATTTTGCTGACTACTTTTATTTTTTTTGTCAGTTGTGTATCCATTTATTCACTCAAAAATATTTATCAAAACTTGTAACAGACGAAGTATTCATATCTTTTATCCCAAGTATCTGTTGGTATATTTCCATTTGTTCTATCAGTTTGTAACTTACTTTATAATGAGGATATTAGCACCTTTGTCTTTCTTACATATTGCATTGTCTTTTTCCAATTTACGCTTGTCTTTAATGATTTTCCTTTTTTCCACGAGTACTGAGAGCTTGTATTTTGTTTTTTCACAGTTTTGTTGGTGAGATTTGTTTTTACACATTTATATGTGCACACGATATAACAAAATAATTTGGTCAGTATTTCCCAGTATTTCTCCCTTTCTGCTTCTCTTCCTCCCCTGGTCCTTTTCTTCTCTCACTTTAATTTTCATGAGATACCCTGACCTTTCTTTTCCTTTTTCCTCTTTACCTTCCTCATGTGAGAGAAAACAGAAAGCCCTTGAACTTCTGAGTCTGACTTATTTTGCTGAATATAATGTTCCCAAGTTCTAACCATTTTCCTGCAAATTGCATAATTTTATGTCTTTTATGTCTAAATAAAACCCCATTGCATATCTGTACCACATTTTCTTTATCCATTCGTCTGTTGATGGATACCTAGGCTGGTTGCATAGTTTGATTATTGTGAATTGTGCTGCTACAAACATGGGTATACATGTATCATTGTGGTATGATGACTAGTTCTTTCAGAGAAATACTGAGGAGCAGTATAGCTGGGTCGTATGTTGGGTTCCACATCTAGTCTTTTGAGGAATCTCCATATCGATTTGCATAGTGGTTGAACTAATTTATAATTCCATCACTGTAAAATGTTCCCTTTTCTCTACATCCTCTCCAGCATTCATTATTGTTTGTATTCTTAATGGACTCCAGTTTGACTGGCATGAGACAAAATCTCAGTGTAGCTTTGATTAGCAATTCTCTAATTGATAATGATGTTGAATATTTTAAAAATATTTGTTGGCCATTTGTATCTCTTCTTTTGAGAAGTGCCTGTTTAAATCATTTGTGCATTTATTTATTAATTTGTGTTTTTTGTTATGTTTTATTATGTTATATTAATATATTCTAGATATTAATTCTGTAAGAAGAGTGTCTGACAAAGGTTTTCTTCCATTCTGTACGTTCTCTCTTCACATTCTCAATTGTTTCCTTTGCTATGCAGAAGCTTTTTAATTTGATGCCATTCTATTTAACTTTCATGTTATTTTCTAAGCTTTCAGGGTCCTGTAGAGAAAGTCGTTGTCTGTGCCTATATGCTGGACCATTTGTTGTTTTTATTTCTTTTCTTATATCAGAGACAAGGAGTTTCTTTTTAAAGAACTACTTCATAAATTGGAGACAATAAAATCAAAAGAAATAAGATCCTTTTGAGGCAAATTGGTATCAGAAGCCATCTGTTATTTATCTGTGTGTAGACCTTACTTTTTCCTCATCATTTGCATGGAATCTCAGAGCTTCCTTGGTGATCTCCCTCATTCTGCTCCCCTTTTTATTCTTTTCCCTCAGGTTTGGTGCTGAAGAGTCAAAATTTTGGGGGCCATTGAGATGGAGTACAATAATCTGAAGTTTTCAATATGAGTTTTATACTCACTTGGAGAGGAAACAGTTCCTGATGGATTGCTTAGAGGAGGAATCAATTATCCAGAATGCCAATGGGGCACAAGGATCTGGTGGGCAGCTCTCAGTGGGTGTTCCTGTACAAATATCTCTTTAACGACTTGAAGTGTTTCTTTTAACTGAAAAATTCACAATGGAATGAAAGGATTCATTGAAAATGATTCCAGAAAAAAATAAAAGAAATTGATTCCAAAATGAGTACCACATGAATTTTACTATGATGAATTAAGGATAATTATATAAATTAGGAGATATTTAGTAACCATAGTTTTACTTTATGATACTGCATGGTGCCAATTTATACATACAAAAAAGTATATAAAACTTACACCTCTACCACGCTCAAATAGCTACTATGAAGACCATAAATCATAAATGTGTGTTATATATTCTCTTGTATTTTGCTGTTTTTCATTTAGTACTTTCATAATACCATTTTCTTTTTCTTTTTAAAGGAGAGAAGGACAGTGAGAGAGAGAGAGAGAGAAAGACAATCAATTTTTATTGAGTTTTTCACATGGCTTTCATTGCTCTGACATTTAGTTGTGTACATGGGTGCTGGGGTTTGAACTTGCGTACTTGCATGCTGGGCATGCACCATAACTGCTGAGCCACTGCTCCGCCACCGCTCCAGCCCCCATGATACCATTTTCTAATGTCACCAGAACCATTTGAAAATATGCCTTTGATTGCTAGAAACCATATGAAAATTACTTTATAAAAATATCACAATTTTAAAGATAATTCCCTTACTCTTGGACTTCTACAACATTTATAAATTCATTATAAATATTGTTGGAATGAAAACCTTTGTGCAATCATCTTATTTCAAATCTATGATTATAACTTTTAGTTAGGGTTGAGATTATGTAATGAAAGGGTATGCTTATTTAAAAATTGTCCTAAAATATTTTTATAAATTGCTTTTCAGTGTGATTTTTCCAATTTGTTAAATTGCTTTCAGCAAGGTGTGACCATTTTATGCTCCCAGACTCATTATATGTAAGGTGGCTGATCTTACTTGACCTAAATATTAGTGTGTTTGTAATCCAATAATAATACCAACAAAAAATTATACCTTGGTTTAAGTTGCTTTTTTAAAAAATTCTTTATAGCTTTGAAAATTCATTTCAAATAATCAAATAGTATTTCTTTTTCTGTTAATCGCTGGTCAGACTTTTTTTTTTACAAGTATTCATTTTGTAGTGATATCTCTCCCAAATATTTATTATGAAAAATTTCAAACATAGGTGAAAGAAAATGCAATGATCCACCATGTACCCATAGCCTACCCTTCTTATTTGCTTTATGTATTCCCATGAAGTTTTTGTGATCCTTCATTACACCTCCATCTTGGCTGGAGCTCAGAGGCTCCAGATGTCAAAGTTGTTTGCAGTGTTTTCTGACCCAGTCTGTTTTTTTTCTGGGGATGCCAGGTGCATATATAATTGTGCTTCTATTCAGTGTAATCCCGGATCAACTCCACAATCAGGCGGGTGGGCCTCTGGAGCAGAATTTATTTCTAAAGAACTAAGAGAAAATCCCTGAATGTGATTTTTTACTGGAACACAGTGGAGACAGAAAAAATGAAATTAGTCTCCTGTATAGCATTGAAAAACCTTGACTTCTGTGAAATAACAGAAGGGCTTATGGAATAAATAGATAAAAAGCAGCAAAATATTTTTAAAAATGAACTGGATCATATAAGAAATTAATATCAGAAGTAAGTATGTAAGAGTAAATTGTAATTATATCAGTGGAACCAGTAAAAATACAAGAGATATGAGGTCAAATAATCACTGATGCAAAAGACAGTATGAACTGTTTCCTTAGGGTGCATAGAGAAAGGATAAAGCAAATGAAAATAAAGCACCAAATGGAGGACAAAAGAAAAAAAAGCAACGGTGACCAACGAAAAGTACAAATTCAACGTATAATTATAGACAACATTAAGGAAGAAACCGGGGAATTGTAACAAAGCAATAAACACATAATTAGATAAAACGCAGCAAGAAAAATAAATGAACTAAAAACAATCTAGTTTTTTTCCTGCAGAAAGTTATAAGGCATTTACTAGAGCTAATTGAAGAACATAGATGAACACCTAAATATATACTTGCAGAATATGTGAAGATGAATTTGTTTTAAAGTGGTCTTAAGAGCAGCCAGGCAGAAATGATAGCTATCTAAAAAGGGAGGCCATTCCACTGGAAAATGAGTCTGCAACAGCTGCAGGATTCTGAAGGGAAGAGGTTGATCCTTAAGAAGTTTGTACACAGCCAAGTCTCCTTTATATGCCAAGGCCACAGATGGGTATTATTAGATATGCAAGGGACTACCTTGAAGACATTGGTTGAGAAATATCACCATAGGACAAAGAAATAAATTAAAAAATGATCTGCAGAGGCTGGAGCTAGACCCTGGCCATTGAGAAAGGCAGTCTAGTATCATGTTTTAAATCTGGATAAGGTGTAATATCATACAACCTATACATTTTTGGAGATGTTTTGGGAAGGGGAGGGGAGGGATAAGGGTGGGTAATTGGGGACGGGCTCTTGGGGGTAAATCTGATTTTCAGAATCTATATATATATTATATTATTTTGTTAGAAGCTTGTGTGATTGTTCAACAAATAAATTTCTGAATAAAAAAAATGAAAAACCAAGCAAAGGAACTTTCTGGAAGGGCAAAGGAGAAAAATCTTCGTAACAATGCACAATCCCTTGAGCAGACTTTTGTATATCCCATGCAAACAGGAGGATGGCACACCCACTCTGGCCTAAGATGAAGCATGGAAATAGACAATTTTGTTGCAAATTTTTGTTTCTCATTCTCATAATAGCTCTATTATTGAACAAATGTAAATGAACGCTCTCCCTCAGAGCCAGAAAATAATTAAATATGATCATAAGTATCACCAAGGTGAAATCTAATCCTATACATGGGAATGAAATGTAGAAAACATTCATCTAGTTCTAATTAACTAACAGAAGTAATTACGGTATCATTTACAAAATATTGTATACTTATAGAAAAATTAAGAAATACACAGAAAAATAATAACTTCAACTCCACCTCTCAAAGATCCTAACAGTTGCAGTTTGAAAATATTTAAGATTTTTGCCTTTGTGGGTTTGTTAGTCAGTTTGTTGTTGCTATGACAAATACCTGAGATGATCAGCTTAATAGGATGAAAGGTTTATTTTTGCTTATAGTTTCAGAGGTTTCAGTCCGTGGTCACAGCTGTTTTGGGCCTGTGGCAGCACAGTGCATCATATGATCATACATGTAGCAAATGGTGGAAGAAACCTGTTCACCCCTGGTAGCCACACAAAATGGAACTGGGACTGGAGGTCACAATGTCATCTGCAAGGGCATGCCTCCAATGACCTATCTCCCTTCCAATAGGCCTCACTCCTAAATGTTCCTACAAGGCCATCGGAAGGACTTTAGTGTATGGTTCTTTGGGGAACATTCTAGTTCTAAACCACAGCAGTGTGTAAATATTCACACTTCAGTGTTTTAAAATACATGATTATGCTCACATGCATATCCTACAAAACCTATAATTTTCCTTTAACCATATAATCCAGACAGCTTTATATAGTAATGCATATATTTCCGTAACATCATCTTTGCCATAGAGCACGACATTGTGTAGCTATAATGTAATTGTTTAGTTAAAATCTAAATTCTTTGTCCAAATGTCACTATTATGAATAGTGCTGTAGTAAATGACTTTGCAATCCTGCGCACATCTCTAAAACAGACCTTAGTGTTTGTTGATGAGGACTTAATATACAGAAAGAAAGATTACAAATCACTGATGAGGGAAATGTTTGTTTCATAAAACAGGAGAAAGGATTGCCATGTGGAGGTTAAAACCCTGAAGACTCGCACCCTACTCTACAAACCAAACATATTTCAGGCATTTTAGAGCATTATATGTAAGAGCTACATCAAAGGATGATAGAGACTGAATCAGTAGAAATTGGGACAATTATTTACATATTCTCTGGGAAGAAAATACTGTCTCACACATGTAAAAAATGAAAATAATCTTAAAAATGTACTCATCAATTTGACATAAAATTTTAGTCTTCAAAGCCTGATTTCTTCAATAATTAAAACCATTTTAAAAGGAAACCATGAGAGAGTAGTACTCATGACATCTGGACAATACTCTTCATGCATAATGGACATTTAAAAATCAGTTAAAAAAAAGAAGGGTGAATGTTTCTGGCTTCCCATAGGGTAAAGTTGGCTGCTTAAATTTTATGCATCTCTTACATTCTCAAAAGAAGAAATTAGCATTGAGAACAAATCAAGTCACACAGAGGAGGCTGCCACACATTTCAGTTGAAGTACAGTTATTTCTTTTACTTTTCTTTTTTTTACTTTTTTGGTTTTGGTCCCCGCCCCCACCCCCAACTAGCATCCATTATTTACCATTGTTGACTCCATCATGGAGCTTGCTACCCTGTGGGTAAACTCTTCTCAGCCTCAAAAACTGCTGGTTTCCTGCTGCCCTTAGATCTACAGCTGGAGGGAAGCCAGATGACCCAGTTTCTAATCTAATTCCTGACATCCAACTGCTTTAGGGTTTTATGGTATTTCTAAACTGAAATGAAAAGTTATTCTAAACCACAGTTACAAAGAGGTAGGCTACAGAGGTTTCTTAAGTGGCAAATGTTTATTTTTAAACATTTCATATTTTTATTATAATATTATGTGCACAGAGGGCACAGATATGGGAGCTGGAGTAGTGGCTCAGTGGTAGAGCAATTGCCTGTCATGTGCTAGGACCTGGGTTCAAACCCCAGTACCACATACACAACTAAGTGTCAGAGAAACAAAGGCCAGAAGAAAAAATAAAATTTATTCTCTCTCTCTTTCCCTCTAAAACATAGGGGCAGGAACAGATATGAGATGCACAGATTTTTTTTTTTAAATTTGTGCCTATATTTACATTTCCCACTACCACCCAGATTCTGACATAGGCCTTGTGTCTCTTCTTAGTCACTTACTCCCTTCCTAGTGGTGACCACTGTTCTGCTTGCCATTCAACTTGGTGAGACTGGATTCAAATGCATTCTTCTGTGTTTGGCTCCGATAACTCATCATGTCAGATTGATTTATTATGTTGGTGTGTATAGCAATAGTTTGTCATTTTTATGGTGGTACATTTTATTATTTGAATATATCATAATTTATTTATCTCTTCTGTTGCCAGACATTTGGGTGGTTTCCACTCTGGTGCTTCTATGAATCAAGGTGTTAGGGACATTCTTGCACACATTCATTTCTCTTGAGAGCATATCTGGGAGCTCAGTTGATGCCTTGAAGGTAGGTGAGCTTAGCAGATTTTTAAAAATTGCACATTTTATTTTGAGATAAATATAGATTCATGTGCAACCGTAAGAAATAATACAGAAATCCAAAGTGCCCTTTACCTGGTTTCCCCCAGTGGTAAGATACTGCAGAACTATGGTACAAGATGACAACCAAGATGCGACCTTGAGGCAGCCAGGATAGAGAGAATTCCCATCACTACAAGAATTCTCCCCATCTGCCTTTTCATAACCACTTCTCTCCCATTTCTTCTCCTTCCTTTAGTCCTGGCAACTGCTAATCTGTTTTCCATTTCTATAATCTTGTTATATCAAGAATATTACATAATGGGTGTGTAACCTCTAGAGGATCACTTGTTTTACTCAGTGTGATTGTCTAGAGATTCATTCAAGTCATTGCACTTATTGATAACGCTGTTCCCTTTCTTTGCTGAGAAATATTTCTTAGTATGGAAGTAGCACAAGTTGTTAATCATTCAAATATGAAGGACATCTGGGTTGATTCCAGTTTTTTGCTGTGAAGAATAAAGCTGTTATAAACTTTCATGTACAGATTTTTGTGCAAACATGAGTTTTCATTTTTCTAGGATAAATGCCCGGGAGTGTAGTTACTGAAATGCAGCGTAGTTGCGTCTAACTTTGGAGAGTGGCTACACCATTTTAAGTTCTCATCAGCAATGAACAATGATCCAATTTCTTCCTTTTTAGAGAGAGAGAGAGAGAGAGAGAGAGAGAGAGAACCAATTTTATTTGTGTTTCATCTGGTTCTGGTTTCTCTGACACCAAGTTGTGTCCAAGTTGTTCTGGGGTTTGAACTTGGGTCCTCGAGCATGGCAGGCAAGCACTCTCAGTGCTGAGCCACCACTCCAGCCCTACATTTCAACTACTAATCCATGGGTATTTCCATTCATCTATTCATTCATATATGCGTATGCACATATATTTCCACACACATATATACATATATATTTATATAGTTATATATAAAATATATAAGATATGTATGCACATGCAATGTATGTTTTTGTGTGTCTATGGATGGAAATATCCATGTATTTGAAGTCTAAATGTACTTATATATAATTATATATAATTGTGATATACATATATAAATATATATTTATATATAACTGTGATGTACACATATATATATACCTATATATTTATATAGGCATATATATACACATATATGTGTGTATGTATACACATATTTATATACAATTGTGATATGTATACATCACAATCATATACAAATGTACAGGCCCAGCAAGCACCCAAGACATCAATGGTAGGAATCCTGCTAGAGCACCCCTCCACCTGATATGATGATCCAGCAAACACCCAGGACACCCCTAGGTTGGACCCCTGCTGGAGCAGCCCCCCTCCACCTGACATGCTGAACCAGGTCTCTTCTGGTCCCATGCCACCAGGACAGCCCTGAGGAGCAGCCCTGCATGGAGCATCCCCAGCCCACCTGATGCCCGATATGCCCACTCAAGCCTCTTCCAGCCCAGGTCCAGAAGCACCCAGAATACTCCCAGGCCTGGCAAATACCCAGGACACTGCCGGGGAATCTCAATTCAGAGATCCAGAAGAATCTCTTCAAAAATGAAGAATCAAACTAGAAAAAGTTCACCTAAAGCCATAATTCCCCTAACAATGAGCCCATGGATAGGGAACAGGATAGCAACCTTGAAAAAATTATCAACAGTCTGATTACTAAGAGGAACAATGAACTGATAGAAGGTATAACGAAGAAGCTAAGTGAGAAAAATCAAGAGATGAAAAAATATTATCAAAGAAATAGACATGCTGAAAAAAGACTTAAGAGAACTGAAATCTTCAGTTAATCACATTAGAGGAATGATGAAAGAATTTAATAATTAACTTCTGTTGAAAACAGAACCTCAGCTCTAGAAGAAAGAACATCTGAAAATGAGGACAGAATGAGTAAGCTTGAGCGGACAGATGACAGAAAAGAAAAACAAGTCACACAGCATGAGCAGAATTTTCTAGATGTATGGGATGAAATCAGAAGAAGCAATATAAGAGTAATTGGTATACAAGAAGAAACTGAAACACAAACCACATAAAGAAAATTCTCAATGAAATAGTTACAGAAAAATTTTCCTATATTAAAACAGAATCAGAAATGCTCATCCAGGAAGCTTAAAGGACACTCAATAGGCCTAATCAAATGAGAAGCTCATCCAGACATGTTGGAGACTGAAGCCAACATGACCCTTGGCTGGATGCCAGAGAAAAGTATTAATAGTAAACAACTCTGCAAGAGGCCCAGCTGGCTTGCAACTTCCTGAGTAATTAGCAAACTGCCTGACCACATGACTAAGCTATTTGGCTGCTCTATTGTTACAACTGATTGATTGTGTTTTGTTCTGTGTCCCTATTGAGAGTTTTGTAACAAATTAATACTGGGCATACAGGGAAATAGGAGAGGTTGTTGGAGACTGAAGCCAACATGACCCTTGGCTGGATGCCAGATAAAAGTATTAGTAGTAAACAACTCTGCAAGAGGCCCAGCTGGCTTGCAACTTCCTGAGTAATTAGCAAACTACCTGACCACATGACTAAGCTATTTGGCTGCTCTATTGTTGCAACTGATTGATTATGTTTGTTCTGTGTCCCTATTGGGGGCTTTGTAACAAATTAATATCAGGCATACAGGGAAATAGGAGAGGTAGAGAGAAGAAGAAAAGCCTTGGCAGTAGAAACAGGGACTCTAGTGAAAGAAGAAGAAAAGCCTTGGCAGTAGAAGCAGGGACTTTAGTGAGAGAAGAAGAAAAGCCTTGGCAGTAGAAACAGGGACTCTAGAGAGAAGAAGAAAAGCCTTGGCAGTAGAAGCAGGGACTTTAGTGAGAGGAGATGTAAAAGCTTTGCCTCTAGAGAGATGGATAAAATAAAGTGTTTGGAGAACTTCAAATAGAAAGAGAAAAATAAAGAAGCAACTGAAGCACCAGAGCGGTTGTCGTGTCTCTCTGCGGGCAGGGGGCGTGCCAGAGACATATCATAATCAAAATTTACAATAGGGAAATCAAGGAAAAATATTAAAAGCTGCAAGGAAGAAATGCCAAATCATATCCAGAGGCAAACTAATAAGGATCATCTCTGACTTTTTAGTCCAATTCTGGAAGCAAGAAGATCCTGGAGGGAGCTCTTTCAATGTCTGAATGATCACAGCATACCGCCAAGAATACTATACTCAGCAATTTGATGGGGAAATAAGAGCTTTTCATGATAAGATCAAACTTGCAGCATTCATGAACAGAAAACCAGTATTACAAAGAATCCTCAAAGATAAACACCAGACAGAAGGACAAGGGAACAATCTTCAAAACCCACAAATAGAGGAAATTCAAGAAAGGTACACACTATCAATAGACAACCAAGACAACAAAGAACTTACTAATAAAATATGATGACTATGAACCACAACCACATAACTATCCTAACACAGAATGTGACTGGTCTTAATGCACCAAAAAACACAGATTAAAAGATAGGATCAAAAATCAAAATCCAACAATATGCTGGAAACAGAAGATCCACCTCAGAGCTAATGATATACACAGATTGAGGTTGAAAGGATGGAGAAAAACCTATGAGGCATATGGCCCAAGAAAGCAAGCTGGTGTTGTAATAGCTATATCTAACAAAGTAGATTTGAAACACAAGCTAATTAGAAGAGATAAAGAAGGCAACTACATTCTAGTAAAGGGAACAAACAACAACAGGAAGATATAACCACAGTAAATATATACTCTCCAAATACCAACACTCCCAACTATGTGGATAAATTACTTTGTGACACTAAACCGCTTGTGGACCTCAGCACCATAATATTGGGAGACTTTAATACTACTCCTCTATCACAAATAGAAAGATTATCAAAGAAAAAAACCAGTAAGATCGCCAGCCTGAACAACTCCATAAATCAAATGGATTTAAAAATCATCTATAGAATATTCCACCGCAAATTGATTGAAAATATCTTCTCAGCAGCACTTTTGGATCCTTCTCTAAAATAGATCATATACTCACTAACAAAGGAAATCTCAGCAAATATAAAAAAACAGATATTATTCCATGTATCCTATCAGTCCATGAAGCAATGACCCTAGCAATTAACAGCAAAAATTATAACATAAAGCACATGGAGATTGAATAATACCATATTAAGTGAAGAATGGATCTAAGAAGACATAAGAACAGAAATTAAGAAATTGTTGGAAGTGAATAAAAATGAAGATATATCAAACATATCAAAACCTCTAGGACAGCATGAAAGCTTCTTGAGTGAAAAATGTATAGCTCTGAATACCTACATTAAAAATCAGGAGAGATCCTGAATGAATAGGCTTATGCTCCACCTCAAATCCCTACAAAATGGAAAACAATCTAAGCCCAAAGTCAGCAGAAGACAGGAACTAATAAACATCAGAGCTGAAACCAATGAAATCGGGGGAAAAAACAATAAGAAGAATCAATGAAACAAAGAGCTGATTCTTCAAAAAAATAAATAAAATTGACATACCCCCTAGCTAATCTCACTAAAAGAAGGAGAGAAATGAAGCAAATCAACAAAATTACCAATGAAAAAGGATCAATCACCACTGACCCCATGGAAATCCAACAGATTGTAAGAATATATTTTGAAAAAATATACTCCTCTAAATTAGATAATTTGGAAGGCATAAAAAAATTTCCAGACACATACAACATCCCCAAATTGATGCAGAATGATATTGAAAGCCTAAACAGCCCAATAACAGGCACTGAAATCCATCTAGCAATTAACAGTCTTTGAAAGAAGAAAAGTCTAGGACCTGATGGATTCCCCACTGAGTTTCCCAAACCTATGAGGAGGTGCTAACTCCTTTCTTTATTAAGATATTCCAAGAAATTGAAAAGGAGGGAACTCTCTCAAATACTTTTTATGAGACAACCATAACTCTAATACCAAAACCCAACAAAGACACATCCAAAAAAGAAAACAGTATAGACCAGTATCCCTGGTGAACACAGATTTCCACTAAACCCCAGAATAATACAAGGCTGTCCGCTTTCCCCACATTTACTCAATTTTACTCTTGAAACCCTAGCCAAAGCAATTATACAAGAGAAGGAAAACAAAGGGATAAGAATAGGAAGAGAGGAAGTCAAACTATCTCTTTATGCTGACAATATGATCCTTTATCCAGAAGATCCAAAAAACTCCACCAGAAAACCTCTTGAACTTATAAACAGATTTAGCAAAGTGGCAGGCTACAAGATCAATACCCATAAATCAGTAGGTTCCCTATACACTAACAATAATAGGGCAGAAGAACAAATCAGGAAATGGGTCTCATCCACAATATCCTCGAAAAGAATAAAATACTTGGGAATTAATCTAACAAAGAAAGCAGAAGACCTCTACAATGAAAATTATCAGACTCTGAAGAAAGAAATTGAAGAAGACCTGAGAAGATGGAAAAATGTCCCATGCTCTTAGTTAGGCAGAATTAATATAATTAAAATGACCATTCTGCCAAAAGAACTATTTAGATTCAGTGCAGTCCTCATCAAGATACTAATGTTATTATTTGCAGATATAGAAAAAGCAATTCTCAAATTTGTTTGGAACAACAAGAAATTCAGAATAGCCAAAGCATTACTAACCAAGAAAGATAAAACAGACGGATTCATAAAACCCATTGTATAGAACTGTAGTAACAAAAACAACATGGCACTGGAATTAAAATAGGAACAAAGACCAATGGAATATGATAGAAGACTCTGACACAAACACACAAATCTTTAAACATTTGATCTTTGATAAAGGGTGTCAAATATAATATGGAGGAATGACAGCCTGTTCCACAAATGGTACTGGACAACCTGGAAAAGCATTTGCAGGAAGTTGAAATTAGATCCTTATCTCTCACCTTGCACAAAAATCAAATCAAAATGGATCAAGGAACTAGGAATTAAATCAGCTACCATACAATTTCTAGAAGAAAAATTAGGACTAACACTCCAGCATTTGGGAATAAGCAAAGTCTTTCTCAACAAGACTCTCGATATGAAAGAATTAAAGTCAAAAATCAATGAGTGGGATACCATTAAGCTAAACATCTTTTGCTCAGCCAAGGAATTGGTCAAAATTGTCAAGAAACAACTTACAGAATGGGAGATAATCATTGCATATGATTACTCCAACAGGGAATAATATCCAAAATTTACGAAGAACTCTAAAAGCTTGGTAACAAAAACACAAACAATACAATGAATAAATGGTCCAGAGAGCTATATAGAAACTTCTCACCAGAGGAAATTGAGCAAGCCAATGATTACATGATAGAGTATCTAAATCAATAATAATCAGAGAAATGCAAATCAAAAAACTACATTAAGATTTCACCTCACTTGAGTCAGATTGGCAAAGATGAAGAATATAAATAATAATAGATGCTGGAAGAGTTGTGGGGAAATAGAAACTCTAGCACACTGTTGGTGGCAACCGCAGACTGGTCCAGTCACTCTGGAAAGCAGGTGTTTGGAGTAGTGGCTCAGTGGTTATGGCGTTTGCCTGGCATGCACTAGGACATGAGTTCAAACCCCAGAACCACGTACACAATGAAGTCTTGGAGCAATGAAAACCACATGAAAAACTAAATAAAATGAATTCTCTCTCTCTCCCTCTCCCTCTCTTTCTTTCTCTCACTGTCCTTCTCTAAAAAAAAAAAAATTAAGGATGGAACCACCATACAATACTGTTATCTTTCTTCTGAAAAAAATTTTTTTTCTCCAGAGGAGTTAGAATCACCACATTACAGAGACCCAGCAATATATATGTTCATAGCAGCTCCATTTACAATATCTAAATTATGGAACCAACTCATATGCCCCTTACTGGATGAATAGATCTAAAAACTGGTATTTATAATAAATACAGTGGAATTCTACTCAGCAATTAGAAACAAAGGTATTGCAGACTTTGAAGGTAAATGGATGACAATGGAAGAAACCGTGCTGAGTGAAGTTAAGCAAACCCAGAGACTCAAAAGTCAAATGTTTTTTACTCATTTATGGAGGCTAGAGGAAAACCTGGGCTTGGGTCAAAATTTGTCAAACTCACGTATTAGACCCAGAAAAGGTGCAGAAACACATAATCTAGATATATAGTTATATGTGGGTGGAAGGAGGTGGGAGGGGATAGGTGGAAGGGACCAGAAAAGGAGAGAGGATAGGGAGGGAACTAGTGAGAAAATCAACCATGTAGCATACTCTTTAGCCAGCTGAGAATCCAAATATACTTATTCAATCATTTAATCCTGAAAAATTAATGGTCTAAACATTTACCTCACTTGTAGGGGTGAAATATAAAAGAATCAAGAGACTGGGGTATGGGTGATGTGGGGATAATTCTGATTTAAGAACAAATGCATATCATATTGTTACTTTATATGCATTTATTGTACAATAATAACTCCTTATAAAAATTTTTAAAAATATATAATGTATATTTGTAAGTATACAATAGAAATACCAATGGATTAGAAGCCTAAATGTGTGTGTATATACATATGTATGTATAAATATTCTTATGCATATATATTCATCAATATTTTTATGCTTTTAGCATATAAGTCCTGTACATGTTTTGCTAAATTTGTATCTAAATATTAGTTGGTATATATGTCTAAATGTTTAATTTTTCTGAGCCAATACTTCTGTCAATGGTACTGTATTCTTAATTTCAGTGTTTAGAATTTTGGGGTTCATCCATTGGTAAATTCTTTTTAGTATTATTGTCTTATTTCTCTTTAAAAATATCTTTTATATTCTCAAATTCTATTTTTGTTGTTATTTTGATATAATTTAATTTAGAAAACCATTGCCAAAACTGTACTGGAAATTCTATATAACCTCACACAGCTTCCTTAAATGGAATAAATCTCTCACAAATACAGCACAATCACTAAACCAGGGAATTAATACCAATATACTACTATTCAAAATGTACAGACCATACTTAAGTTTTCCCGTTGTCCTCCTCCTGTTCTTTCAGGATACAATGGAGGATTCATTTATTTTTCTTTTCTCCTTAGCCTTCTTCCATTTGAGACTTTTTTTTGACATTTCTATCTGTTTTTAACCCTAAAAGTATTAAAGGATATTGACCATTCATTATGAAAAAAATCCCTTTTGAACCTGCTAGTTAAATTATACACACACACACACACATGCACATACACACACACATATTCTAAATGAAGCGTTCACAATCAATAGCAAAATACCTATATGATGTTTTCATTTTATGGAAGATGTCGGTTCTCTGTTCAACTTACAGAAATCTCTGTTTTTCAGCTTGACACAGTGTCACATTCCTATAATGCCAGCTACCTGGGAGGCCGAGACAAGAGGATCACAAATTTGAGGCCAGCCCCAGCAACTTAGCAAGGCCTTTTCTCAATATAAAAATCTATAAATGGGGATGGGGATGTAGCTCAGTGGTAGTACACCCCTGGGTTCAATTTCCAGTACCAAAAAAATAATATAAAAGATTCTGTTTTTAGAAATTTAGATTTGTAAATACTGATCAGCTACCCTTCTCTCCTTCTTCTTTCTTATTCTTTTTCTCCTTCTTCTATTTCTTTTCCTTTTGGGGTACTAAGGATTGAACCCAGGGCCTCAGATGCTGTAGGCAAACACATTCCCACTGACACTGAGTTACATCCCAAACCTTTACATTTTATTTTGAGACAGGTTCCAGATAAGTTGCCCAGATTGGCCTTGAAATTGTGATCTTCTTGTCTCAGTCTTCCAAGCAGCTGAGATTACAGGTATGAACCACCAAACTCAGCTACAATTTTCTCATTCTTGACTTCTTTCTTTTATAGATTTACTCTTTGAATTTCAATCCAAAGATTTTAATTTTTTTATGAAATGGAAATGTTCAAGCATACAGAAAAGAAAAAATTATTGATGCAATAATTCAAAGTATAATTAACTCCCATGTACTTTTCACCCAATATCATTTATTAGTATGTTTTTCTGAATTATTTGAAAGAAAATCTCTAACATGTTATTGTACCCAGAATTACTTCAAGATATATTTGTAACAGATATTTTCTCCACAAACGCTATACCATCATCATACCTAATATAAAGAACAGTAATGTATTAGTGTCCTTTAATATTCAGTCTATTTTCAAGCCCTCTAATTTTCTCATATTATTTTATAATTGATTCATTAGAATCAGCATCCTTCCAAAGTCCGTAAAATACATTTGGTTATATTCCCAATTTTCTTTCTTTCTCTTTTTTTCTTTAATGATATCCTTTCTTCCTTTTTTTCTTTTTTGAGGCATTGGCATTTTAGAGAAACAAATTTCTTTGCAATATAGAAGATTACTCATTCTGTAATTGGTTAATTTCAGCATCATGGTACCATTATCTTGTTCTTTGTGTGTAACGTTTTAGAGAAACAAATTTCTTTGCAATATTTGAAGATTATTCATTCTGTAATTGGTTAATTTCAGCATCATGGTACCATTATCTTGTTCTTTGTGTGTAACAAAGACCACAATCTTAGCAGCTTGAACCAGTACATATATGACTTCAATGTACTTGCAGGACAGAAGTCTGTGCTTGACTTAGCTGGATCTTCTTAAGGTCTCTCAAGGTGATCGGTAAGGTGTAGGCCAGGGCTGGATCCTCCTGCGAGGCTCAACTAGTGAAGTTCCTGCTTCCCATCCATGTTTGCTGTCAGCAGTCAGTATTCCTTGGTGCTGTAGAATGCATAGCAGCTTTCTCTGTTGGGAGGTTTGAATTAGAGTTTTCTGGCTATAGGGAATAGAAACCAATGCTTAAAAATTAAGGGTAGGATTTTGTATGGCGAATAGAACTGACAGACTGAACAGAAGATCCAGTCACGCAAAAGGTGAGAACCAAGGATGCTCTGTGGCTACTACTAAGTCACTTCACAGTGATGCTGCTCGAATGACCGGTCCCCAGCAAAGCTTTTCCATCCTTGATCACTCTGCTCAAGATCCAAAGTCCCCACGTGAGAGCCTCAGCCTGGCTTGGGAAAGTCAGGCAGAGCATGGTGGTTTATATCTTCACAAATATTATACACCAAGTGGAAAAGAAGATTCCATGAAAGGAAAACAAAGTGTAGTTACCAAAATAAAAACCTGGAGAAGCAGTATAAGAAAAAAAAAAAATAAACAAAAACTGCAAAAGTCCACTACAAACTTTTAACTGTGTATCTGAGCTGTGCTTAGAAGGAGCCAAGCTGTGTGGCTTTGATAAAAAATTAGGAGAGACAATGCTTCACCCTGCCACCTTCTCTCCTGTCAATCTATGCCGGCAAGAACCATTTCCTAACGTCTTGGATTGCTTAATCTACAAATAATGTCTCCAGTTGACATTGGGCATTTTATTTTGTTTCAATACAACTTTCTAGGATCCTTTTGAACTTGGGTTGCTGCCTATCAAGGCAGAATTGTTACAGACCCGTGCTTGTCATATAGAATCTACCGTCTGTGGTATCAGTGATCCTCAGGTCATTGCATGAGATGCCAGGAATGGACCCTTGTGCTTACAACTCATCCTTTCTTTCAGAACAAATGTCACCTACTCAGGGTCCTCCCTTACCATGGTATCTAAGTAGGTAATGTATCTGGCATTGCAATTTGTTAAATTTCTCTGCAGCCTTACCAGAGCTGACATTATTTGGCGTATTTATTTATGTGTTTATCTTCTGGTTCCCTTCATGATAGCAGCCCCTCTCATTCACCTTGTGACCCCACCACATAGCACAGGGCCCCATATATGGGAAATGCTCATGTTACTTGAATGAATAAATGAATGAAGTAGATACATATATTTTAATTTCACAAAAATTCACATTTTCTTCCTAATAAGATAGTTTCAGTTATAAGTTTATGGCCCAAAGCAAAGATCATGGTCTTTACATTTCAGTTTTGAATGCCAGTTAATAGTTTTTAGGAAAACCACTGGTCTTGTTCCAGTGGCATGGAATGCAGGATTTAAAATATTTCTATGTACTTGCTAAGCCCATGTTGCCCTTCAATGTTTTGTTAATATCTACAATATCCATCATTTTATATCCTTCCCCACTTTTTCTTGCCAAATGTTTTGATAATTTGACTTTGCTAAACAGCCATTGTCTATTAAATGATTTTGACATATTTCTAAGTACATTCCTCCGTGATCAAAGTAAAAATAAAATGCTTTAACTTTTGGAAGGGCGATCTGTATTATACACTATCCATTTCATGCAGCAAATAATGATTATAACTTCAATTCCACCTAATTACTGTCTCAGGTACTTCCATAGATGAGGTGAAAATTGCACACTAAAATTTAAATGGCATTATTTGACATTTCAAGAGATTTTTCTTTCAATTATAGTAGTAAGGTAACAGACTTCTGACTACTCACTAGAATCTTTTGCACATAATGTAAAAATTCAAGAGCTGGTTGAATAACAATGGAATACCCCAAAATTGTTTATTTAACAAGTGTTCTGAACACTTGTTATATACACTCATGCTAAGGAATCCAAAAGATGCAAGAAGTTTAGAGCAAATTATGAATTCATTGTTCATTTTATAAAAGATATTTCCTTTGTTATGCTTTTATTACTGTGTAGTTATACATGATAGTTGTCTTCATTTTGACATAATCATACATGCTTGGAATCTAATTTACTGATTCTAGTAAATTAGATTTACTCTAACCCTCTCTTTCTTTCACTTTCTCCCTCCTCCCTATTCTGTTTCGTCTGCTCTACTGATCTTCACTCATTAATTTATTTATTTTTAACTGGTGCTTTATAGATATGCATAAAGGTAGAATTCACTGTGATGTATTTATATATGCACATAGCATGAGCTTGTCAAGTTCATTCCAAATTTCCTTCCCTGTCCCATCACTCCTCCCTCCCCCTCAATCTCCTTCTTCTACTCCACTGATCTTCCCTCTGTCTTTATGAAATACAATCCCCCACCCTTATTTCCTTACTTCACTCTAGCTTCTGTATATGAGAGAAAATTTTGACCCCTGACTTTCTGGGTCTGACTTATTATACTTAGCAAGATGTTCTCTAGTTCCATCCATTTACCAGAATATGCCGTAATTTCATTCTTCTTTGTGGCTGAGTAAATCTCCATTGTGTATATATGCCACATTTTCTTTTTTAATATTTTTTCTTAGGAGTTGTTGTACAATCATAAATGTATAGAAAGTAACAATATGATATGCATTTGACCCGAAATCTTAGTTACGTCCACATTACCCGCACCCTAGTCTCTCCCAGTCTCTTAATTCTTCTATATTACCCCATAACAGATACAAATGTATATATATACATATTTATCTGGGTGTGTGCATGTTTATATATATATATATATATATATATATATATATATTTGAAGATTGTGAATTTTTCTTGATCCATTCATCAATTGACAGGAACCTGGGCTGGTTTCATAACTTGACAATTGTGATTTGTGCTGCTATAAACATTGATGTGTCTGTATCACTATAGTGTATGATTTTAGTTCCACAAAAGAGATCTTCTATTAAAAACTGACCTTCCATAATAACTCCCATCTTAACAACGTAATACCTAAAATATTTTTAGATAACACAATCCTAACTTCCCTGTGAAGAAACTTGTAAATAAGAAGAAAATAATTGGATAAATTAGTAAGAAATAATAAAGGTCAGAATTCTGACCTTCATTCATTCTTCTAGTCAAATATGTCCTAGCAACTGTACAAGCTGCTAGGTGATATTAGGATCAAAAAAAGTCATGTTGGGATAAGTCATGGAGTATCAGAGGTGCTCATGAAACATCTGTGAGATGAATTCAATAATACATAAAAAGTCATACAGTACGTTAGTCATCACATTTTATTTTGTTGAGACTGACAAGCACGTTGCGCAGTGTCCATCTAATGTCTAACTCAGATTTGTTAGAGATTTTAGAGGCCCCTCAGACAGAACTGGCCTGGGCTCTACCAGACACTACTTTTGGTTTCAAGGAAGTTTAGACTTGTGGGTATTTCAAACATCTGTGACCTGCATGCTTGGATGTGTGTGTATGCACACTTGCTAAATTGTTTATGATATTCACATTCATCCACAAATGATTCAAGAACTCTAAGCTAAGTGCCAGATGTCACAAGGTCTTAAGGGACAAGGGGGAAGACAGATTAAATCGCTGAATGAGGTTGCTCCATTAAGGATTTGTTTTGTGGGGCTGAGTGGTGGCTCAATGGTTACAGTGCTTGCCTGGCACGCACGATGACCCAGGTTCGCACCCCAGCACCACATACACAACGAAGTGCCAGAGCAACGAAAGCCACATGAAAACTTAAGAAGATTAATTCTCTCTTTTCCTCTTTCACTGCCCCTCTCTCTCTTAAAAAAATTGTTTTGTTTTGTTGTTTTGTTCTATTCTGTTCTGCTTTGATGCTTCCTGCTGGGTGTGAGCTTTTATGGTAACAGAAGACACATTGATATGGAAGAGATTAAGAAACATGTTTTTAATTAGAGACTAATTTAATCAATATGAATCTTTTAAGAGCTTAGTTCTTGAAATTAAGCTGGAAACAGCCCACCACCTCTTCAATGATGCTGGGTTATAATTAAAACAAGAAAGCAGAGGATAAAGAGATTATTTTCAACTGGGACTGCTGGGGAATGCTTCATGGAGAATTTCCCTAAAAGTCCTCTCATTGTTTCATCCCTGAACTGTTACATGCAGTTTGGTTCGAGAACACATTTTGTATTAGAATTAAAAAGAAAATTATAGGCATAATAACGTTGTCTCTATAACTTATAATAATGAAACAAGAGTAGAAGGAGGGAATAAGAAGATTTATCCACAGTAACAAGTGGCTATGGGTGGAGGGGAACACAGGCGCTCTGGGCTATCAAGCACCTTGCAGCTATGTTGAATGAAAGTGAAAACTCCGGTGTAAGAGGAGAGGCCTGGCGTCAGCAGATGGTGCTCTCAATACCTGTGGAGGGCCCTGCCAGGGGCCCAGTGCAATGTCCCTTCTGGTGTCAAGAACTATTAATGTCATGAGGTCTATTTTCTTTTTACCAGATCTGGTTCTATAACAAATTTGCTTTAAAATGATAATGAACTTTTGCAATGATTCTTCAACAAATTTTTCCATCAACAGAAATTCTTAAACTATGAATTTTTGAAAAATTAAAATATAACCTGAGAAAAAAAGATGTATGTTTCATCTGGCAGCTGAATTAATGTTTCTTTGTGAGAGAAAAATCATTGTTTACAATCCAGGGGCTGGAGTGGTCACTCAGTGGTTATGATTACAGTGCGCACCTGGCACATGCAAGGACTTGGGTTTGAACCACAGCACCACATACACAGCGAAGTATCAGAGCAACGAAAGCCACGTGAAAAACTTAATAAAATTCTCTGTGTCACACTCTCTCTCACTGCCTCTCTCTCTCAAAAAACAAACAAACAAACAAACAAAAAACCAAAAAAAACAAAACTTAAAATCCAAAGCAGAGCTGCTCTGTTCTTTCCTTTTAAAAAAATACAATGTCTTTATTTTTAAATATATGCTAGGGCTTACACAGATATGCAAGGAACTATGGTAGTTCAAACATGATAATAATTAAATATTTATACAGGAAAGTGTAGAAAGAGAAAGTTTCCAGCACATGAGAAATATCCAATAAATGCTTTTCTTTTAATATCTCATGATTTCCCTAATATATAAATTTTGCCTGTAGCACAAGGTTCAGTTTTCCCTTTTATTCTGTTTGTTTTTCTATGAAAATATTTTCTCAGGATCTTCAAAATTATTTATATGGGGTCTTTTTTTTTTTAAAGAGAGAAGGATAGTGAGAGAGAGAGAGAGAGAGAGAGAATCAATTTTTTCATTGAGTTTTTCACGTGGCTTTTGTCACTCTGACACTTAGTTGTGTATATGGGTGCTGGGGTTTGAATCTGTGTACTTGCACATGCCGGGCAAGTACCATAACCACCGAGCCATTGCTCCAGCCCCTATATGGGTTCTTATACAAGAGAATAAATGTATGTGTATATGATATATTTATATATAATATAAATTATTAAAATATAAATAGCCTATTATTTTCCAAATTATGCCCACTTTCAGTATTTCTGCCCTAAATGAGAGACTTCTTCAGAATTAAATTCATCAATCTATTTTTCAAAGAAAATTCTGGCAAACATTTCAAAGAAAGTAAAAGTATTTCAAAGTAATGAGAAATTAGATGAACCCCAGATGTGAAATAAATTAAGATTTCGGGTACTGATTCTAATCTGGGTGAATGAGTGAATTTCTAAGAGAAAACAAATAATTAGCATTAACTCAAGATACAGCAGAAAAATTATATCCGTAAATAAGCTACTTATGTTATCTTAAATGTTGTTGATAAACTGTTTCCAAAAAGATGCTAGATTTAGACCATTTTCAGATAAACTTTCAAATTATTAAGAGATGTCCTGTCTCAGGATGTTTAACCATTCCAGGGCATAAGAAAATAAACCTTCATTTTTTATATGTAGGATAACTCTGAATCCAAAATACGGTAAAAACAATTGAGTTACAAAAGTTCTATCTCATTTGTGAGTATAGGTGCCAAATTTTGAAAAGAAATACTAGTTCATTCAATTCAGCTACATTCAAAAGCAAAAAAGATAAGTGATTTAATGTGAAGTTTATTGAATACCTCAAACATAATCAAAACCTTTAAAAATCCATTACTCTAAGTAATGTTATCAATGGATCAAAGGTGAAAATCTGAATTATCAATCAAATTACTAGGTAACAAAGAAAAACCAGAAAAGTGGAATATTCATTAGAAAACTATAAAAAGGTTTTTTTTGTTTTAAATACTTCCTTATTGCATTGTTGTCTCATTATTAGCTAAAATTCCTAATTAAAACTTGTACATACATGATGTATTAGTTTCTTGCAGTTCCTGTAAAAAATTGGCATAAATTTAGTTACATTTTTTCTTTTAATGTTTTTCTCAGTGCATTATAACTATACATAAAAATGGGATTAATTGTGACCTAATAATACTTCAATGGAATATGACTTGCTCTTTTTCAGTCACCTGTAATTTGTTTACCTTCCTCTGTACAACTGTCTTCCTTCAATTTATGTATTTATTTAAGTTGGTACTTTACAGATATACATAAAGATAAACTTTGCTGTGGTGTATGCATATATACACATAGAAATATTGGTCAATTTCATTCCATCATTACTCCTGCGTCCAATCCATCTTCCCTCCCCCTTGATCACCTTCATATAATCCACTGATCTCCCTTCTATGTTCAAGAGACCCCCTCCCTGCATTTCTCTTATTTTACTGTAGCTTCCACACATGAGAGGAAACATTTGATCTTTGACTTACTGACTCTGACTTATTTCACTTAGCATTATGTCCTCCAGTTCCATACATATACCAACAAATGCGATAAATTCATTTTTCTTTAAGGCTGAGTAAAATTCCATTGTATATGTATAGATCAAATTTTTTATCCATTAATCTGTTGATGGTCTAAAATTTATGTTCTCTATCAAAGTTAAACTTATAATACAACATAGGCATATTTACTGTAACTTAAATTGGAAATCATCTTAATTCAGGGAACCATGTGGCCAGAAAGAAGCCATTTTAAAATTCCCTAGCAGGTATCCCTTTATACCTGTAGTGCTTTCCTGTACCCACCCCAATTTTATATCTCCCATCAGAGTGAAGGGCAACACTGCTTCAGGTTAGGAATAAATCTCAGCAGACTCCTTGCACAGGTGTGCTTGCTCACCAGATCCCCTTTGGGAGCACACCCTTCTGTAGAAGTAAAGTTTGCCTTCATCACTCACTTGCAGGCACGTATTTGATTTCCTTACAGCACCTCAGTATTTCCAATAGTTTTATTTCTAATAATTTGGCACCTAATACTGGGCTCCATATGTTGTCTGGGTGGTCACAAGGATCACCTCTTTCTTAGAGGTGGCCTGAGCAAGCATTGCAGTGAACCAATAATTCGGTGTGTGGACCAACAGTAGGAAAACTTTATTCTTGAACTCAAGTAACAAAAAAGTACTGCCTTGGTGGTCAAGGGTCTGATATGTGTCTTGGACACAAGGCAAGTGTTTGAACTCTGGATCTGCAGTGCTGGTAGCCTGGGAGGGAACTGGCTGGAAATGGAGGGTTGTAAAACAACCTCCATTAAAGAGGGTAGCTGAGAGCTATACCTCTTGGTCTCAGACACACACAATCCTACATGGATCCAGGTTACTTTTTAGTTCACATGACCTAAACATTTGAAAGAGGTTCAATTTAAATTGGTTATACAGAAGACTAAGATGTCTAAAATTATGAGCTCACATATTTTTCTAAGTGACAACATATTGAAAGCTCTTCCTTATTTCTGGAGTCAAGGAGAAAGGAGAAATTAATTGCTTTAATTCCAGGTTTAACAGAAATGGGATTAATCTTCATAAATGAATTTGTTAGAGGCAAAGTTAAAATACGTAAACATCAATTGATAAATTTAAATTTAAGTGCGATCGGCTTCTTGAATTCCATCAGGTAACTTGCATTTTTGTCTGTTAAATGTGTTTTCATAAATTGGTAAATGAAAAAACAAAAGGGGGGGATGAATTTAAGATCATCTGTTTCTGGGTCTTAATGTAATTTGAGCTCACTGCCATAACTATCTTCCTGGAGTTTTTGGTTCTAGGATCTGACTTTTACAACATGGTTATTTGCAACCTGGGACAATGAGGAGACAAGAAGGATAAATAACTACACCATGAAAAGAACAAAGCAGAAACTAAAGCCATCCCATGTTTTGTTGGCAGCCTCTGCAAAGGGATCTTCAAGAAAGCCTACGGAACAGGATGAAAAGGGCATCCTCCATTGGATATTAATATGCCTAGTGCAAGAAAAAGGTTCAAAAGGAATTTCTAGGTACAGTTGACGTAAAGAACACAAAGTTGATGACATTGTAATAATAAGGAACACATTTTGTATGATAAAGTAATATTCTTAAGCTAGAATCAAAAACAAAAGAGGACAGGGCTGGAGCGGTGGCTCAGCGGTTTCGGCACTTGCCTGGCAAGCATGAGGACCTGGGTTCAAACCCCAGCACCACATACACAACTGAGTGTTGGAGCAACAAAGGTCATGTGAAAAACTAAATAAAGTTTCTCTCTTTCTCTGTCTTACTGTCCCTCTCTCTTAAAAAAATAAATAAATAAAAGAGGACAAACCTAAGAATTAGACAAGTTGTAAAGCACCTAAACTACAGAACATTTAAGAAAGGTAAATACGAAAAGATTCTTGTACGTGATTAAATTGAGTGTAAATAGCAAGTTTATAATTCAATTAAAGTCATTTGAATTTTAATGTTCTCATAGAAAACAAAGTTTAAACATTGATCTGTTTTATCTATCAAGATAATTATCCTGTCTGTTAGGCTTTACTTCTTAAGAAAGCTAATTCTTAAAGCAATTAGAATTTGTACAACCCTGGTTTAAAAAAAACTGTTATTTTTAGTTATTCCCCTGTACTATGGGTTCTCATTTTTCTTTTAAAGGTCAAATTTGATTATTTTAAGTACATCAGAACAGTTGTGATGCTAACCATTATGGGCTTCTTCGCATACTAGATGTGAAGCTTAGGAGATCACTTTACTAGGCTAGTGTTCTCCAAATAGTCTCTTTCAGACTTAAATAAAAATATAGTTGGGGATTTATTTATGTCATTTGATGTTTGTATTTTTTTTAAAGAGAGAGGGACAGTGAGAGAAAGAGAGAGAAAGAGAGAGAACAAGAAAGAATCAACTTTATTTAGTTTTTCATGTGACTTTCTTTGCTCCAACACTCTGTTGTGTATGTGGTACTGAAGTTTGAACTCGGGTCCTCACACATGCTAGGCAAGTGCCATAACCATGCACTGTAACTGCCGAGCCATTGCTCCAGCCCCTGATGTTTGCTATTGGATAAAGGTAACCTTCTATTAGTAAGTTTTATATACATATATGTATATATATAAATTTTCACAATAATATTAAAAAGTGAAAATTTAAATGTATATCAGAAGGTAATGAGAAGAAGCTGATTATTTAAAAATTGACAATATGGAACATAAAATCATTTTTCCACAATTTATTTCCACAAAAAGAAAGTTAAGTGCTCTCTTAGTTTTGTTTGATTCATGTTTCAGACATAGTATGTATTGTATTATTTGTCACCTCCCCCAAAAGATAGGATTATCTCCATGTGAACTGTTACATGGATTAAAATATTTAGGAAAAACAATACATTTCCCCAACTTTGAAAAAAAGGATTGATTTCTTAAAATTATATATTAGGTCTCTCTTCTCTGAGATTATAGGGTCTCCTGGCACAGACACCACCTCTGGAACTCCCTGCACATCCACATTGGCCAGCGGACCACATCCTGATCCAGGTTCCTACCAAGTCCTCCTCATGACTGAGATAGCTACTGCAGAATGAGGTTGGATTCACTATACATGAGTAAAGGGAGCCTCAACTTCTAATACCAAGTGATAATGAACCTCAGTCCAACATCCAGATTCCATCAAACTAAATCTAAAATGACTCTAACAGTGTTTATGAAAATATGGGAAATAGTATCTAGTACGTTGATCATTATAGTATTATACCAGACCACCTCCACCCTGGAGGTTAAATTTGATGGCTGCCAGGTACTCCGCTGTGGAAATACACATAATCAGGAGCAATTATTTGGGACACAGAAATATCATGTCCAGTATGCTCTGGAGAAATTAATCTCTAGAAGTCTAATAATGATGTTACCAAAGTTTCCTTAGAGGTACAAGATTTACAACAAATTCTTAAAATGAAACTTGGACATAACAAGACAAATGCCTGGATGGAAGGGATTAACTATTCTGTTTGCACATTACATAAAAGTGACTATTACACTTGTCGGGGTATCCGGGACCCCAGCTCTGGAGACAGGCTGCTTAAGATGGCGGCTGGCACTGAGCCAGTGCGGTCTGGCATAAATGAGGAAGTGATTCTCATTGGTCAGGGGCTTGCATGCCTAGCACGTGATTCCTGAATGCGCATGCCTCAATATAGCAATGTGATTGGTTGAGAAAAGGTTTTTTTTGTCTTGTGACTGTAACTTCCTGGGAGAAGGGAAGAGAGAGGAAGAAGAAGAAGGTTGACCAAAATAAAGCTCTCCCAACCCAACCGCGTGTCGCGTCTTCTCTGCGGGCAGAGGGAACTCGATAGCACTCACGCAACAGGAAGGCAGGAAACTCAAATGATCCCATACTCTCTTGGATAGACCTCAGACCTTATGGACAGGAGTTGAATGGTAATCCTCTTTCAGGAAAGCGTGGCCTGGGAAAATAAATTGCAAGACATTATCGTTGTTACTTCCAGCTGTGGTTCCAAGGCAAGTGCCCCCAAAGATCCTCCAACCTCCTTCTCTTAGAACCAATTACACCTCATGCCTCTCTAGGTGGGGGAAGCAACTGGACTCCTTGGAAAATATATATGGATGCAATAAAAGCTGGTCCTTTGAGGGAGATATCTAATCACCCAGTGCTTGCAATAGCCCAAGCTGATGTCTGCGGAGGGCCATTACTTGAAATATTACCTGTCAATTGTAGTACAACCAGCACTTTAGTTCAATTGGCTCCCATATAACTCTGGTATTTCTTAGATCAAATCAATCCCATTCTCTGACAAAGGGCCGGATCTCACTTCCCTGAGGTCATTTGACTCCATATTTACATCAATGTGATTGGAATTCCTAAAGAGTTTCTTAATGAGTTCAGAGCCAGAAATCAGATAACAGCAAGAATTAAATAAATTTTCTGCTGGTGGTCTATGACAAATAAAATGCAAATTAGATGAATTATATTGATCATAATCAATACACAAGAAAGGTTTTCACAGGAGTTACAGAAAAATTAGCTACTACTAGTAGAATGATATGGAAGGAACTAATCATGTTTATTATTATTCCACTAAATGTTAACTACACATAATTGCAGTTAGGTTTTATATTATCCCAGTAATTGTTGTATTGGGAGTTATGATGACATTTAGATCTCATATATTACATATATAGGAGATCTTATTCAAAGATTGATATGGCTCTCACTAAACAATGTTCTATTTCTTATCAAAATAATCCTCCTGTATTAGATACAGTTGAATATGAATGTCAAAAGATTTTATCCAAATTTGAAAAAAGAGTTTATATGGATCACATAATGGGGAAATTGGAAATTGTAAGATTTGTATTTTCTTTTCTATCAAAGTTGAACTTGTAATATAATATAGGCAGGTTTACTGTAACTGAAGTTGTAAGCTATCTTAAGTCTGGGAACCATTTAGCCAAAAAGAAGCCATTTTAAAATTCCCTAACAGGTATCCCATTACTCCTGTAGCCCTTTCCTGTAACCACTCCAATTTTATACTAGCCAATCACATAGACGGAACCCCTGACCACCTACAATCAGAGTGAAGAGCGGTGCATCAGGTTAGGAATAAATCTCCGTGGACTCCCCTTGCAGGTGTGCTTGCTGCGAGATCCTCTTTGGGAGTCCATCCTTCTGCAGAAGTAAAGTTTGCCTTGCTCACCCACTTCTGGGCATATGTTTAATTTTCTTGTGGCACTCTGGCATTTCTAACAATTTTAATTCTAACAATGGGCACATGGGCAGGTTCAATAACTTGGCTATTGTGAATTAATGTGTCTGTATCACTATAGTATGCTGATTTTAGTTCTTTTGGATGTGTGTCAAGGAGTGGGATAACTGTGTCACATGGTTCCATTCCCAATCTTTTAAGGAATTTTCATAATGCTTTCCAGAGTGGTTTATTAATTTTCAGTCCCACTAATAAGATGTTAGTTTACCTTTCCCCCCACTCTCTCACCAGCATTTATTATTTGTATTCTTGATGATTGCCATTCTAACTAGAATGAGATGAAATCTCACTGTGGGTTTGATTTTCCTGAATGCTAATGATGTTGAACATTTTTTCATGGATTTGTTTACCATTTGTATTTCTTCTTCTGAGAAGCATATGTTTAGTTCTTTTTCCCATTTACTTATTTATTTAGTGTTAAGTTCTTTTTTTTTTTTTAGTTCTTTATATATGCTGGATATTAATCCCCTGTCAAGGAATAAATGCCCAAGATTTTCTTCCATTCTATAGGTTCTCTCTTCACGTCTTTAATTGTTCTCTTTGCTGTGCAGAAGCTTTTTATTTTGATAACATCTCACTTATTGATTTTTGGTCTTGTTTCTTGAGCTTTAGGGGGTGTTATTAAGGAAGTTGATGACTTCACCCATTTGTTGAAATGTTAACCCTATGTTTTCTTCTAGCACTTAGGAAGTTTTGGTCTAATTCCTAGGTCTTTGGTTCACTTTGAGTTGAGTTTTGTGCAGGATGAGAAAAAGTAAATTAGTTTAATACTTCTACATATTGATACCCAGTTATACAGCACCATATGTTTAAAAGGCTGTCTTTCCTTCAACCTATGTTTTTGGTTGAGTATCAGATGACTATAAGTATGCAGGTTTCTGTCTGTGTCTTTCATTCCATTGGTCTTCATTTCTGTTTTGATGCTGTTATGGTTTGGATATGAAGTGTCTCCCAAAAGCTCCTGTTAATGCAGGAATATTCAGAAGCAATTGGATCACACTGTGAGAATTATAACCTAATCAGTCCATCCTAGTTTGAAAGGACTGACTGAGTAGTAAGAGTAGGCAGGTGGGCATGGATAGAGGAAATGGGTCACTGGGGGTATGTCCTAGAAGAATCATTCTTCCTGCACCCCCTTTTCCTCTTTTTCACTCTTTATCTCTGCTTCTTGACCCCACCATGAGCTGAGCAACTCTCTTCCACTGAGCCCTTCCCCAGTTATGTGCTTCCCTACCTTGGGCCTAGAGCAATGGAATCAGCCATCTTTGGACTGAGACCTCTGAAATGATGAGCCTGAAACACTTTTCCTCCACTAAGCTGTTATTGTGAGGTATTTTGGTCACAGTTATGCAAAAGCAAACTAAAACAGATGCCAATACTATAATGTTTTTGTTATTATAGCTCTGAAGTATAATTTAAGGTGGGGTATTGTGGTACCTCCAGCATCACTCTTCTTGCTCAGGATTGCTTTGGCTATTCTGGATCTTTCATTTTTGATATGAAGTTTAGGACATTTTAAGTTCTGTGAAGAATGTCATTGGTGTTTTGATGGGGCTTGCATTGATTCTGTATAATGTGTTTTGGTAATATGGCCATTTGACTAATTCTTCCTATCCACTAAAATGGGAGGTTTTTCTATCTTCTAAGATCTTATTCAATTTCTTTATTCAACATTCTCTAGTTTTCATTATAGAGGTCTTTCAGCTCTGTGGCTAGATTTATTCTCAAGTATTTTCTTAATGTTATGGTGAATGGGATAGATTTCCTGATTTCTTTCTCAGACAATTCACTATTGCTGTATAGGAAAGTTATTGAATTTTGTATGTTGATCTTGTATCCTTCTAGTTTGCTGAATTTGCTTATCAATTCTATAAGTCTTATGGTGATAAATTTTTTGGGTTTTCTATATATAAAATTATGTCATCAGCAAACAGAGATAATTTGACTTCTTCTTTTTCTGTTTGCATCCCTTTAATTTCCTTCTTTGCCCTGATTGCTCTGACTAAAATATCAAGAACTATATTGCATAGGAGTGATGAGAATGGATCTCTTTATCTCATTCCTGATTTAAGAGAAAATGTTTTCAGTTTTTCTCCATTAAGTATGATGTTGGATTTGGGCTTATCATGCATAGCCTTTATAAAGTTGAGATAAATTTCTCTATCCATAATTTCTCCAGTGCTTTTTAACATGAATGAGTGCTGGATTTTGTCAAAGCACATGTTGAAGTCCTCATGTGTTTCTTGTTCTTAACTCTATTTATGTGGTGAGTTATATTTTATTAATTTACATATGTTGAACCAACCTTGTACTTCTGAGATGAATCCCACTTGGTCATGGTAAACTATCTTTTTAATGTGTTTTTGAATGCAGTTTGCTAATATTTTATCAAGGGATTTTTACATTTTTGTTCATCAGGGATATTACCCTGAAGTTTTCTTTATTTGATGATGTCTTGGGTATAAGGGTGATACTGGCTTCATAGAATTGAATTTGGCAGTGTTCCCTCCCTTTATATTTCATGGAGGAATATGAGGAAGATTGGTATTAATTCTTCTTTAAAGGTCTGGTAGAGTTTTGCTGAGAATCCTTTTAGTCTTGGGGTTTTCTGTTTTAGAAGATGTTTAAAGCTGCTTCAATATCATTGCTTAATATTGGTCGATGTTCTCATGGTTCAATTTGGGTAGATCACATGTATCTAGAAATTTTTCAGTATCTTCAAGGTTTTTAAGCTTATTGGAGTACAAATTTTCAAAAAAGTTTCTAATGATCCTCTGATTTCCAGAAATGTCTGTGGTGATATCTCCTTTTTCATTTCTAATTTTATTGCTTTTGATCTCTCTTTGGGCTAGTTTTGCTTGCATTAGTATTTTAAAGAGTATAGTTTTCAAGTCAAAGGAAAGCATACTCGTATCATTTCTTTCAAGTCCTATTTGGAAATTGCTAAACCATCACATCATGCTCTCCCAGAAAGACAACATGTGGCCTCATAACTACTTTCAAGAAAATGCTACAATCAGCCAATAATCAGAATGGGTTCTGGAAAAGATACCTTTCATCATCCTACAAATGATTTCCTATTAAGAATGAAAACTAAATAAGGATGCCACTAACATTCTAGTCATTTGATGCTTTTCTACCGGCATGGCCTAGGCAATAAGAAAAAAGAAATGAAAAAAAGTGCTAAAACTAGAGAAATCTAATTAACTTTTGGGTTTTTATTTTTCAATAATTTGATGGTTTACCAGGATGACCTAAGGAAACAAACAGAACAAAACAAAAATATATAACGGTTGATAATATAATTAAAATATATCCATAAGAAACATACTTTTCTGTATATCATCAGTAATTGTAGCAGTACTCTATAAGACCTAAATTCTTTTGTTTTTATGTTTTCAGCTTTTACTACTGTAAATTTCATGCAATGTACCCTAGATAATTGTTTACTTCTTTAACTTAATAGAAAAATGTTATAGTGAAAATTTTTCTTCCTATGACATCTAAATAGAGCAGTAAGGAAGCAATTTGTGGGAGGTCTCACAAATACATGCTACTTTCTCTCCCTTTGGGATGGTTTAGAAAGAGGTAGATTCCAAGGTAATGGAAGAAGTAGCTAGGACTTTAAAGTTTCTTCTTACACTGTAGGATCTTTCACTTTTTTGTGTTGAGCTACACCCTCTTGGTAACCATTCAGATACCTTATGTTAATCTTAAGGAAGTTTAATAAAGTTGCAAAAATTATTTGCATCTGCTCTCTTTCTCATATCTCCCAAGCTTCACAAAGCAGTGTGATTTGGAAGGGACATGTATATTGCATAATTATTTTCTTTGGTCTCCTTTTACTCCCAGATAATTAAATTAGAATGCCTATTACATCACTTTGGATTACTTTTGTTTATAAGCTGCATGAAATGTCAATAGCTAAAGTAAATAATGGGTTTATTTGTGTCACATAAGAGCAGAAGTCTAAGCATAAGGTGTCCAGGGATGATATGATAGGCAAATAATGCAAGCAAGGATTCCAGCTTTTTTGACTTTCTTGCTGTACCATTCTTAGCACGTGGCCTTTTAATCTGATGTCACAGGATGATGACTTTACTCTTGGGCATTATGTGTTTGTTTCAGACATAAAAAGGAGCAGGAAGGGGATGGGAAAGAGTATAAAGAGCTTAAGGAATAGATATATCCTCTGGGTCTGAATTTTGTAAAAATCCTCCCCAGACATCTAATGCATAGGTCTAGACAGCTAATCCCTTGCTCAAAAACAGGACACATAGTCACCAACAGCTGCCAGGAAGTGGGGAGTGTGAGTATTTTCTCTTTCCTACTTTTATCACATAGCAAAGCCAAAGAGATAGAAATGGTTTTTGGATTGTCAATCCAAAGTGCCTGCACTTTCTATATCCAGGGTTGTAAACATATTTGTTTAGGGCCAAAAACAATAAAGGTAGAAAAAGCAGAAAATGTATGTTTCTTTCTCTCTGGCACAGAAAGTTGAAGAAATTTAGAATTGCTATTGTGTAAGAAGACACAAAAAAGACTTGCCTTGCCTGCATTGTTTTTTAAATGGCGAGCCTATGAGGAAAGGTAAGATCAGAAACTCTAAGAAAAATGATAAATGTGCAAATGAATGTTTCTGTCTCCCCTAATAACATGACTTCCCTGAACTCCTTTGATCATATAACACATATGGATTTCTCCCAGGCAGGGGACAGAATAGTGGGAGGAGGAAAGTGATGTCCAGGACAAAATCTCTGTGAAAGTCTCTCTCCCTTTTCAAGACAATCTTCACAGAGAACGTCACAGAAATAAGGGAATGAGAACGAGGCGAGTGTGCACACCCTTTGTGGAAGGCATCTTCTAAAGGCTTTTTGTTTATTAAATCACAAAATTCTCAGAATGCTTATGAGATAGACACTGTAATTATTCTCATTTTACACATAAAGGGACATGTTCTACAGGGAAATTAAGAATCTTGGCTAGGGAGCAGGAGCAGTGACTCAGCAGTAACAGCGCTTGCCTGGGATGCGCAAGTACACGGGTTCAAACCCCAGCACCCACGTACACAGCTAAGGGTCGGAGCAAGGAAGGCCATGTGAAAAAACTCAATAAAAATTGATTCTCTCTCTCTCTCACTGTCCTTCTCTCTAAAAAAAAAAAAAAAAAAAAAAAGAATCTTGGCTAGGACCACAGATGGTCACCCTGAACTCTGATGAAGACATTTCACTCTGTGAAGGAAAAGAGTGCCCAATTCTTGAGTACGATGGGCCAAAGTGACTGCCTACATGTAGAGGAAGCAGGAATCTGGACATTCCAGTTATGCCACCTTGAACACTTCCATGTTCTGGATCCCCTTTTTCTTCTTTGTAAAATGTATAACAGGATGAGATGATAACTCAGGACACTATGTCTTTCAAGTCGTGTGATTCTATTATCTGATGGACGTCCATAGACATGGGGTAAAGTCACATTTCAGACAGGTGAAAATTTGTTCTATAAACTCATGCATGCAAATAAACACTCTATATCTTAAAAACAAAGCACTTCCAAAGCCAAATCCATAAGCATATTTAACAAAAATTTGTAGATTCTAATTATAAGATGTCCAGATACTTGATGAATTGCAGGAGTTTTTTTGAATGAATGGAGTCATGCTTTAGGTGCAATTTTCTTTGTCTCCTTATGAGACAAGTCTGTTTTGAGAGGATGAGAAAAGATTTATATCCTTTCCATAGAATCATGTATGTGTACATATTCATACATTTTTCACAGAACCATGAAGTCTCCCTCAAATTTCTCATATAAAAGACTTCACTTTTATGTGATTTTATGAGATTACATATTTTATTTCTGGGATGATATAATTATGAATTTTACAGATTTTCTCCTCTGTCTATTCAATTTTTGCATTTACCCTGTATAAAGTACATAGAAATACATATGATGAAAAATGCTGTTTTGTTAGACTTCGATACAAAATAAAGATAATAGGAAAAAGAATAAGATCTTATTGCAAATTTTACCCTCATACCCACTAAAAAGTTACTTATTTTCTCTTTAGGATTATGATTTTTGCTGTTACCTATCTTAGTCTCCTACTTACATTTAATATGATATCTGTCACTTTCTAAATGATACAGTCTTGCTTTCTTATTTTTCATCATTATATTAATTCCTTTTAATGAATGAGATATTGAGATGTTAGTCAGTTTTTCATTACTGTGACAAAAATAACTGACAAGAACAACTTAGAGGAGGGAAGGTTTATTTCAGCTCAGGGTTTCAGAGGATTCGGTCTCTGGTCAGCTGGTGCCATTGTGTTGGGTCTGAAGTGAGTCAGAACACCAAAGCAGCTCAGCTCATGGCAGCAGGGAAGCAGAGAGAGGGGTGGAGGCAGGTTCTGGGGAGAAGCTGAATCCTTCCAGGGCATCCCCCAGGGACCTGCTTCTTCTAGCTAGGAGCCACCTCCCAGTAGTCCATTCAGACATCCATGGATGAATCCTTGGGATCTAATCACTTCTCAAAAAAACTCAATTTTGAACACATGAAAGTTTGGAGGAAATTCCAGATTTAAACCATAACAGGGACACATATGTTATGTTTTTAACTTCTTGAGATTTTTATTAAATTTTTCACAAATGCCAGTCATATTTTAGTACCTATAACAAGATACAGCACTTGTTAACCAGAATACAAAGAACAACAGAGCTGAAAAATATAAAGCATCAAAATATTCAGTTTATTTCTTGCCTGATGCATTAGAATGTGAGGGCTGACATGACATAATATCATGGCTTATACAACATTTTGTTTTCTCACATATCTGGAATCTAGAAGACTGAGATCAATGTGCCGGCAGCACTCGTTACTTCTAAGGCCTCGTTCATTGGCTTGTACGTGGCTGTCTTCTCCCTGTATCTTCACAAGGTCTTCCCTTTTGTATGTCATTCTCATTTAATTGCCTCTTTAATAATCTTATCTTCAGAGCAGTCAGATTCAGGGTATGGGGAGTTGGGACTTCAACATAGGAAGAGTGTGTGTGTAGGATTGTATCACTCAAATGTAAGGTCTGTGAATCTTTCTGTTAAGAGTAAAGGGCTAGATTCTGGGTAACAAAGAAAGTTTCACATGAATAAGGCAGCATTCTGAAGGGTATCTTTCAAAAGGTCAAGGAGAGAATTCTGGTTCTACTTCGGGATGGCTTGCACTGCTGTGGTTCACACCACAAAATCACAGGTGCAGGTCCCAAGGGTGCATAAGGCTTATACAGGGTGCAGTGTCAAGCAAGACCTGGATACTTTCATATAACATGCCTGGGACTTCTTTTTCTCTTTTGTGTGCTAATATTAAAGTCTTTCAATTTCCTAATGTTTTCCAAAATAAGCTCTCCAGATAACTTGGGCAAAATTGTAAACAATCTTTTTTCCTCATACTTAAATCATACACAAGAATGGACACTGGAATCCATTTCAAGTAGCTGGGTAGCTCAGTTTTATTATCAACATCCCTACCTGGTGATTCATATTTTTCCTTTTATTTGGATCACTTAGTTCTAGAAACAAAACCTATGGCACATAGTAGTCTTTCCAACTTACATGGGCAAAGACTTTGGTGTAAAGATAGTGATAGACAATTTGAATGAAAAAAATTTTTTCTTCTTATTGAATTTGTAATTTTTTATTTGCTTCAAAGAACTTTAATTGAAATTGAAAGCTTCAAATATCATAGGACATTCATTTTGTAATGGAAAAGAAATAAGGAACAGATTCTTTCCGTATTTTGACTGAGCATAAATGGAAAATTGTCTCTAGATGTTGTCTTTATATTTGAGCCTCACTTATTCTTTCCTTGTTTCCTAACACGAGGGTGAATGGTGCAACAGCAAAGAAGGCAGCTAATGTACTTAATGTACTTTTTTTTTCAGAATCTTTGAGTCAAAAACAAAGCAAACCTTTTTTAAAAAAGTAGTGATAAATGATACACATTTAAATGATAGCAATTAATTAAACTAGCTTACTTCTCTATACCTAGCAGTGTCAGTCAGCTTTCCAACTCTGTGACAAACTACCCAACAAGAAAAACCTAAAGGAAGAGAGGTCTATTTTGGTTCATCATTTTAGTGCATGGTTACTTGGTCTTGTGGATTTGGGCCTGTGATGATGCAGTACATCATGGTTAGGAACACATATTAGTGGAGCTTTATGGCAGACAGGAAGCAAAGAGACAGAAGAGGAGGCCAAAGTCCCAATGTTCCCTTCAAGGATACACACAACAAACCTCGGTCGAAGACGATCAAGCCTCTAACACATGGGCCTTTGGAAGACTCTCCAGATCCAAGCAATAGTATCAGCTGCCTGCGTAGGGTCAGTCTCATGCATAGTAAGTGATCAGCAAATACTTTTTAAGTGACTGAATTACTGCTGACACTTGATCAGTGGTCCCATCTTTTGGGTCTCAATGAACGTTGCCAAGAGAAAAGAGCTAGAAATACAAAAATAAAAGTGCATAAAATACAGATATGTATAGTGGATAGCGATATCATTGATATTCTATCAGTTAAAAAGCAAAACTACTATTATTGATGCCTTAAATTAGTAAGTTCTTTTTTTTTTTTTTTTTAAAGAGAGAGGGACAGTGAGAGAGACAGAGAAAGAGAGAAACAACTTTATTTAGTTTCTCACATGGCCTTAGTTGCTCCAACACTCAGTTGTGTACGTGGTGCTGGGGTTTGAACCTGGGTCCTCATGTTTGCCAGGCAAGCACTGAAACCGCTGAGCCACCGCTCCAGCCCCTAAATTAGTAAGTTCTTTATTTGGCACATAACATTTTTTGATCAGATTAGTATAGTCACTGCCTGTTCCTTCCCATTCTGAAACGCTTTGTTATATATGAGACTTAAAAGTACATGTATAACATGCAGAATAATAACATGTATTATTCTGAGTCCAATAATACGCATTTTCTTTTCTGTTTAAGTATTGATATATCGTGGACAAATGTGTTTAAAGTATCTTAAGGAATCCAACCATGGTCAATCTGGTTTGAAATTTCAATCAGAGCACCTTGCTTGCTGAGAAAATCAGGTGCTTTCCTCCTGAGCAACTAAGAACTACCCAGGACAAGGGTTGGCAAACAGGAATCAAGGTAATTTTTATAGCCAATTGACGGAAAGTCCTGGGACTTCAAGGGTAAAATCAAAATAGCAATTCACTTAGTCCTAACTCAGATTTCATTTGAGCTTCCAGGGAATTACTTTTGGAAACACCATTGTTCTTATGGGTGGATTTTGTTCCTTGTTTGACATGTTATAACCTTCTGGCCTCTTGTTAGAGTCCTCCAAATCTGATTGCTATGACAACTTATCAAACTTTTTTTGGCCAGGTGTTGGTGTGATAGAGTATCCAGGACTCAGCCCACTACAGGTCACCTTTGTCTCAGATCATTAGGGCATTTGCTCACTTCTTCAGACAATACTGGTACATACAAAAGGGAGTTGCCTGAGCAACCACGAGTAAATCAGAACAACTATTCCCCAAAACTCCAACAGTGCCCTTTAAAATTTTTACTGGAAAGGTAGTTTTGATAGAATGGAAAGTCAGAATGTCAGTAACTGACCCATTGCTCCTGATTTGGGACAATACAGTATTTCTTCATATTTAAATATATGACATATTCATTTCTATCTATTTAAGGTGGATCTTGGTATTACCCCTCTTCAAGTCAGTCTATCAATGGTGGGAGATAACCTACTTCTACCTTTTCAGGACTCAGAATTTAGAAAAAGAAAAAAGTCCTGGATTAGCTACCAGAAGCAATGTTTTCTTCCATTTCTCTTGCAATATTTAGAAAAGAAACTCTTTGAGTCTTGTTAATTCTAGATGATGCATTTATTTAGAGATATCCAAGGCCTATAAAGTAAAATATTCTCTTCAGATGTTTAGACTATTCCTGGTTTTAAGTGAGGAAGAGGCATAATCCTGATGGGGGCTGTCTGCTCATCTAGTATCCATAATAATGGATGGGAATATGACTTGTCCTAGTGGCATGTAAACAGAAAACTGCACATACTAAAATATGATCCATAGGGGACCCAAATGAAGCTCTGTGAAAAGGATTGGGTCCTAATGTGGTTTAGAGAAACAGGAAATGTGCGTCTGTTTCTTCCTTTCACAGGAAGATATAACACAAGCCTAGTGACCATGTATTCTCAAGGGAAAAGCTAAATATGTGACTTTTTCTTTTTCTTCTCATTTTCCTTTTTGGCATTTGCTTGGCATTTGCTGCAATGCCACTTTGCAATTAATTTATTTTAGGAAACTCTAATTTACAACTATGGTTCAGAGTACTCAGTGTTCATTTTTTTGTTCTTGATAGACACAACTAATAGGAGCACATTGATAGGAAAAGACTTATTTCCCTTTTCATGTTTATTTATAAGATATATTATTGTCTATCATTTCAGCATGGACAACTTTAAAGGTGGTGGTTCTAAAACCCTGAACTCTCCTTGATTTCCTCTTCTTCAGGGTTAAGGAATGATTTATCTGATGAGAGTGACATTGATAAGACACTAAAATCCATTTAGCCATGCGGACCAGGGCTCTGATTCATGACAACATAGAACCATATTTTCTCTGACCCTCTTCATTCTACTCCAGCCTAAGATTTCAGGACAGATTATGGTCATCAGCATAACCAGCTGAGTTAGTGAGCTCTGAGTCTGCTTATACCCAAGTCTCCCTTCAAGTTTATGCCAAGCTCTCTATGTGTTCTAATTTTATGAGGAGAATATAGGGAATATCTTTTATGTTCCCAGGTATTCTCCATTTGAATATTGCCAATGAACTCTGTATTTAGGAGTTACTGGGTTTTCATGAACGATAATACTTTGATCTGAATTTGAATATTCTACTCTTTGCCTGGAAGGAGACACCAATCCTCCATTAGAACATAACAATTTCTGGAAGTTCTCTAACATATTGCCTATACTCAAAAAGCCAAAAACACTGCTAAAATACCATTAACAGACCAAAAGTGGCATAGTTTAATGATGGTGCCCCCTCCAAAATCCATGTTGAAAATTAATTCTAAGTGCAACGCTATTAATAGGTGTGGCCTTTAAGTGGTAATTCAAACCCTCCTCAAAGGGTTCAAGGTAGAAGGGAGTTCTATTTCTCTCTTTGGTCCCTCTGACACTGGGCTAGTCCCCAGTGGAGGACTCACCAACAGTGTGCAATCTTGTAAGCAGAGAGCAGCAGTAACCAAACTCCAGTCCTTCTAATGCCTTGATCTTAGACTTCCCACCTTGCAGGACCATAAGAAATAAAGTTATATTCTTTATAAATTACCCAGTCTGTGGTGATTTGTTATAAAAGCACAAACAGACTAAGACAAGAAAGTGTGACAATAATTGCCTGTTCATGAAAACTGAAGGACAAGAATGGTTGTTTAAATATGGGGGAAAAAGATTTTTTTTGAGAAGACAGTGTGTGGAAGTCATCATAACATTTGTTACCTGCTGTGAACCAGTCAAATATTTTGATAGTAGAAATGGACAAAGATGCTGGAGTTTCTATTCATTATTTATAAGGCATATCCAAATATACCTGAGTTATTAAGGTTTCTGATGTGCATGTGGTAAAAAGCTATGAATGGAGATGGCTATTAGACAAATCATTGATTTCTTTAGAAATGCCAGCCTGAAAATGAAAGAAAATGACCTCCAAAGTAAAATTCAAGTTTGTTCCTTCTAGACTAAAGGGTCATTTGTAAGCAGCATCATCCTTCTGGAACACAGACTCCTGGCACCACTTATAGCTAACTTTGGAGACTCTGCTTCTCTGTAAGCTAAATAATGAGCCATCCATTGAAAAAAGTACACCCGGAGAATGGTCTGCCTAATACGACCCTCTTCTTCATCCTAGGTTTCTTGTAATTGTATTAAACAGGCTCTGAAGATGTGCACATCTGGACAGAATGTAGGATTTTTACTTTTTCTCCTATGAGGGATGACTGAGTCCTGTAATTGGGAAGAGAAGAGAAGGTAGAGAGGAATACAATGCTCTAGAAAGCAACTTTTCCCGTACGTGTTCTAGATGAAATAGCATAAAAATTTTTCCATTACAGATATTAAACGTTATTTTAAAAACACAGAAATACTCCCCAATGGAGGATGGAGGAACTCAGCCAGGTACACTGAGAGATGGCAGGTCTCTCTTGCAATTTTCCTCTACCTTCAATGGACAGAGTGAAAGCAGTACAGAAGAGAATGAATGAAGATGAAACAGTCATAAAACAATGATGCCAGAAGCATCCATTAGCTGAGCTAAGAGATATGCTCTCAGGATGCCTTCCATAGTGAGATACCGCCAGATTATTGAACAAATGATTAAAAAAATAATCTTAAGCAAAGCATTTTCTATGGCCAAGGTATTCTGCATGGGAAGAATAGAATGGTTCACAAGATATATTTCTTGCCCTCAAGGGACTGAATGTCTGAATGTCAGGAGGGATACACACACACACACACACACACACACACACACACACAGCAATTTCACAATGGCTTACTGTCTTTATTTTCAGCTCCCTGACATTCACCTTCCAACAGTAGCAATCTCCTGATGGAGACTTGCCCCCTCTTCCTCTAAACATGAGGCGTATTCCATGTAATGGAAAGCTCTTATCCTGATGTCACTTTCTACTGTGGCTGCCAGGAGGGTCCACACCAAATTTCTAAGCTTGGATAATCAGATGGGCACTCCCTGGACTTTGAATACTCTGAGCATGAGACCCATGGACATGGGCACAGTTGAAGGCCAGACAGTAGTGGTGGTGACAAATGTGTGGGCAATAAGAGGGCTGTGACAGTGCAAATGACTGTCCCTATTATTTCTGAACTGAATTTGGCTGTGGGTCTTTGAAAAATAGTTTTGTGTCAACTTGACTGGGCCCTTGGGTGCCCAGAAGTTTGGTCAGATATTATTCTAGATGAGTCTATGAGGGTGTTTCTGGATGAGGTGTGCATTTGAATTAGTAGAATGAGTAAAATATGTTGCCCTTCCTAGTGCTGAGTGCTTCTTGTCCAATCCACTGAAATGCTGATTAGAACAAAAGTCTGAGTAAGGACAAAGCCCTGAGTAAGAACAAAAGGCTTAAGTTGAAACTCTGTGTGGAGATATAGACACATATGCTGTTGTTTCTGTGTCTCTAGAGAACACTGACTAATAAACATTTCTTCCTCCAGATTCACTTGATTCCCACCAGAATTCCAGTCCTGGTTGTCCTGATCATTTATATTTTTCTATAAATATATATAGAAAAATATATATTTCTATGTATATATAATGTAATATATTATATATAATGTATATATAATGCAATATATATAATGTAATATATATAAATATATATATAATATAATATATTCTCTCTATATATGCATACAATATATATAATGAATACCTCTTCTCTCTCACACACACTTTTTCTTAGAGAAATCAAACTATCTCTTTTTCTTGAAATCAGTAATGACTATATGAGTGCAATAGATACACAAACACTATAAGGGACTCTCACCCTGAACTCCCTGGAGAGAGTTTATAGTGATGGTGATTGAGCTTGAGGAGGAACATGAGAAATTGGCATATTGCAGGAGAAAGATCATGGACTTTCGAGTCAGATGAAACTGAATTTAAAATTATTACTTTCCAGGTACCTTCCATATGTCCTGTTGAGCCTAATTTCTGGTTCAATTTCCTCCTTTACAAAAATAACATCACAGTATGTACCAATGTGATCATGTTATGAGCATAATATGATGTTATTTTCCAAAATGCTTAGGCTATAGTTATTTTAAAATTGTGTGTACTGCCTACCCTTATTTTTCTAAATTCTAGCAAGTGACTAGGAATTTGATTGGTAGATAAAAATTTAAACGCATTTCAGACAAAGAAATAGCATTCAAAAGAAGAGCAGAAGTGTAGAGGAGCAAGTGTGGGGATCTCAACAGTTTTTGATGACAATCATGTGATAGAAAACGAATATAGAGAGTCAAGCATGCTATCAGAGATGACAAGCCATGTCACGAAGTTTTAGCTTTATCCAATAGACCATGGGGATCATCAGTAGTTTTTAAGTAGAGAAAACAGAAGAAGAATCATATTTTCTAATTATCATTCTATAAAATGTTTGGAGTGTGGAACGGAAAGAGATAACCTGGAGAAGTGTGACTGGATGATCATAGTTGCAATCATAGTAGTATTTACTGAAATAATATTGACTACTATTTATTATCTCCTCTACATGTCAGGTGCCATTCAAGTACACAATAAACATGATCTCACATAATCCTTCAGTAACCTTATGAAGTAAGCATTTTATTTTCTCCAACATAAAAGAAATATTTGGCTGAAAGATAATAATTAAAATGCCAAGATTGCAAAACCCAGAACTGGAAACCAGCTCCATGTAGCTGGAAACACTTGCTCTTCCTCTTTACTGTCTGCTTCTCTGCTGAGAATCCCGGTAGTGACAAGGAATGACAAAGTGAGGCAGGATGAATCTATATCCAGATGAGATCTGCAGATCAAACAACTCAATGCTTCTTTTTATAACATTGAAAGGTTTCTAGTGGACAAGCACTAGACAAACAGCAAGGAACATTTCTCGGGTTCTTTATTGAGGGCTAAGGTCACACACATCGTGTGACTCCCACAGGAAGGAGACAGGACACTGTGCCAGGCATACAATTCTTATAAGGGGTATCAGAGAATGCCAAACCCTTATTTCTTAGAAGGTACTGTAACCTAGAGAGAATAAATGATATCATAAAGGAAAACCCAGCAGAAGCAGAGATGAAATTTAGCAGCTCATCTTGGGATTACAGTGCATTTCAAATCCTAAACAAACACAATGCAGCATATTAATGTCTCATGTAGTGATTCTCTTGTGCAGTGGAGGAGTCCTAGGTTTAGATATAATTTTCAATAACTCTCTTTTTTTAGTTCCTATGATCATGAATGATCATTGACCAGTGTACTATGTCTTTTGCCAACATGTACACTGCACAATCCTTAAACAACTTTGCACACTGATTCTAGTCATGGGATTCGGTTGAGTCTTTCCCCTACATTAAACACTTAAAGACTTGGAGAAGCATTGCTTCTGAGGAAGAACCATATACGTTGATAAGGGATGGTGTGCTTGGAGGCAATATGGTTAAAGGGGAAAAAAAAAAGGAAATAAGAAGTGAAGCTTGTAGAACCTGATAAAATGAAAGACAAACAAGACACACCGACTGTTCTGAAGACTGTTCCCCACCCATGAAAGAAACTACACAGAGAAGAGCACAAATGAGAGAACAGGGTGAGCCTAAACGCTCAACACCATCAGAAGTGTAAAAGTGTGTAGAAAAAGAGAAAAGCCAGACTGCATGCTCGCAAAATTGTTGAGAAACAAAAATCAGAAAAAGAAGTTCCTGTGGATGAAAAAGTTCTAAAAGCATCATGAAAATGAACAAAAAAGTCTAACTCTACAAACTATAGTAAATATCCTCAAATGAATACTTGTGTGTATGTAAAAATACTTTGAATCAGAAAAATAAGAACTAAGAACAGAAATGGAAAAACAGCAAGATGAAAGAAAAAGGAGAGGGCTGGAGCGGTGGCTTGGCAGTTATGGCATTTGGCTGGCATGTGCAAGGACCAAGGTTCAAACCCCAACACCATGTACACAAATAAGTGTCAGAGAAACAAATACCAGATGAAAAAATAAAATTGATTCCCTCTCTCTCCCTCTCTCACTGTTCCTTTCTCTTAAAAAAAAAAATTAAAGGGAGAGTTAACAGACCTCAAGAAAGAAAAATATAAATTCATACAAGGGAGATAAACTAAATTACAAAGTGCCCTGGGAGAATAGGTTTAACTGAAAAGTAAATAAAAACATTACAAAAAACCCTAGGAGAATTCCAAAAATGATGAAGACGGGTTAAAGAAAGAAATGCAAAGGAAGTGCTTGAAATGGAAACAGGCAAAAGAGTTTGGATGTAAGGATAAGTGGTGTTCCTGGGGAAGAACTTCAAAACAAGAATTAAAAGGAGAAGTAAAACTGCGTGTTGAAAAGAAACAGTAAAGCAGACAGAGAATGATCAACTTGAGGACATAGCTTGGTAGCTATTACACTAACAAGGAAAATCTCTCAAGTCCTCCAAAAGATGGAATATTGACAAGTACAAGGGGAGTCAATTGGTAACAGACATCAACATACAAGATAAGATGAGAAGAAAGCCATGTTTTCAAGAAATGTAAGGAAAGGAACTGTGAACTAGAGTAGTTATAACCAGCTTTGCCATCATTCAATTATCGAGGACAGAAAAAAATGGTTTTAATGTGCCAGCATCTGGGAATACTGCCCACACATGCCCTTCTTGAGCAATCTACTCAAGTATAAACTTCATTCAAATAAAAGAAGATTGGGAAAATTCAGTAAAAGCAACGACAGCAAGGATTTGGTATATTTAAAATTGTGCAGTAAGGAGTGAAGTATGGTGGGAATGGGAGTTGTAATGATGTAAATGTGATCAATTCTGTCCAAGTACAACAACACGACTTTGAAAATACAAGGAGATGAGACAGAAAATGAGAAAATTGAAAATAACAACTGCACAGAAAAATCTATGTAAAATCACTTCAGATTAGGAGTCTTTCTAATAAATGGTATTGGATAAATGAGTAAACACTTGGAGAAAGAGAAAATTAAGTCCATTCCACATACATATGTATGAATTCCAAGTGGACCTCACATCTAAATTAAAGAAATAAAACACTGTACAAGTACTAGAATAAAACACAGGTAAACTCATAGGTATAGTAAAATGTTTTTATTATAGTTTGGATTTGGTATATCCACCAACGGCTCACGAGTTGAGGTTTGGTCTCCAGCTGGTGGCACTACTGGGAGGTAGTAAAAAGGAAGTGGACCTGCACTGGAAAAGGTAGATCACTGAGGGCATGCACAGAAAGGTGCATTTGTATTCACCAGCTCTTTCCTCTCTCTTTGCTTCATGACTGTCATAGGTGAGCAACTCTCCTGCCATAGGACATTCTGCTCGAATGAGTGCATAAGAATGAGGACAAGTGACTATGGACTAAACCTCTGAAACCATGAGCCAAAATAAATCTTTCCTCTCTGAAGTTGGTTTTCCCATGTATTTTGTCATGGTGATGAAAAACTAACTAATATAGCTTTCTAACATTGACTAAAAATTTAAATGTAATGAAAGAAAGATTAAGTTTTACTACACTGAACCACAAAAGACAAAAAAATCACAAGTAAACAAAAAAAGATAAAAATTAATGTGGTGATATAAACTTCAATCTCAAAGAGTTTATTTGAAGAGTGATTCTTATTAGGTAGTACCAGGCTTCAAGCAGCAGGGCCCCACCACAGGGTAAGAGAGGAAGCATATAAAGTGTTCATGAAAACAAGACAAAAGAAGAAAAACATACTTGATTGGCTCAAGTGGAAATCCCTAATTAGAGATTAATTTGGTGGTTTCCGGTTTCTGGTTTCATTACTTATTTACATTAATTTGGGCTTTACCTTGATCATGTAGGAATCGAAGGTGCCATCACAGATTTATGGTCTTCCAATTACATTTTTTCTAATTTTTATTTTTTGTTTATTCAGGTTTTTCTAACATTTGTTACAACCTGTATCAGATGATATAGTGCCTCTGATTTTCAAAGAATTTCTAAAAATTTAGGGTTAAAAACCTCCAAAACTCCATAGAAAAGGGGGGAAATGATGTGAACAATTTACAAAATGATATAAATATGGCACTTAAAAATGTTACAAATTTTTCAAAAAATGTCACTGTGCTATGGAATAAATTGTGCATTCTCCACCATCCAAAGGCAAATTTTAAAGTTGTATCCCTCAAGGTGACTGAATTTGGGTAGGTCATATAAGGAGGTAATCAAGTCTAAAACATACCATAGGCTTGTGGTCTTGATACAAGAGGATTAGTTCCATAGAGAAATAAGAGAGCTTGCTTTCCCCTCTACCAGCTCAGAAGAGGTCTTAAGAATACCTAGCCTCAAGGTGGCTGGATGGTTACTGTTTGCAAATCAGGAAAATAGGGCAGAAGGAAGCCCACCTTACTAACACCTTGAGCTTGGATGTCGCAAAGGTCCAGAATTTTCAGAAAATGATGTTCTATTGTTTCAGTCACCTGTGAAGAGGAGGAAGATTTATTTCTCATAGCAGAATACTGAGTGTCAAATAATAGATGTGGAGAGAGTGCCAGAGTTGAAAAGTCATCAGTTCTGAACCATCAGGAGAACGGTTTGATCAGTAAAGAACTATTAATGGAAGATAAATCTAGGGAAGAATTTTTTATGAGAAGCAGAATATTTGCATAGTTTACGGAAGTGTCAGCCGCAGACTGACACTTTTATTTATGATTAATAATATAATAATAATTGTTGGACACACTTGTGCAGCAAAGAGACCCCTGGTAGCTGAGACATGAGATTTTATTAGGAAAGGTTGCAAGATGGCTGTTCCTGAGGCCAGAGAGGACAGCGCTGTGTGGTCCAGAGAGAGTGAGTTTATTAGCTCTCTTGACTCTCTTGCAAGAAACAGAGCTTGGACAGGAGATTTGAAATTGGGACAAAGAAGTTGTTACCGAGGCTGTGCCAGGAAACATTGGCTACATGCCAAAACTCAGGTGTGGTGAGGTAGTCAGTTTACTGTGGGAAAGGAATTCCAGCATTGCTGTGGGAAGGTGGGGCATGCCTCTAAAAGGTTATGCTTTGTGAGAGAAGAATTTGTATTCACATCTAAATATGGCCATCATTACTGACAGTCATCTAACAGTTATTTATAATTATAGATAAGAAGAGTCAGAAAATACCTTGACCCAGTGATCAAAATTTAAATTATCAATAAGAGACAAATAAACATTGTGTGCTTCTCGCTTCTGAGCCTGAGACCCCAGAGTAGAAATAACACATAAGTAGTATTTATTCTAGCCAAGAATAAATAAACTGGTGTAACCATGAAAAAAAATCAGACAAACATCAGGTGGGGAAGATCTTATTTGAAAAAGGAGGGAGGGATTGTATTCTTCATACTGTCAGTGTCATAAAAGAAAAGGAAAATATGTGCTCTTACTCAAGTTTGAAAGAGACTGAAAGAGCTGTCAGAAAAGCAAAACCTAACCCTGGAGAAGATTCTATACTGGAGGCCAAAAAATTACCACAAAATATAATACTAGATTGATCAATGAAATTGGAATACAAATGGTAGATTAAAGAAAAGCATTATGCAAATGTTAAGTTTATGAAAGGCAATAACTGTATTATATTTATTATGCAAGAGTGTATCTCTATTCTTAATAAATGTGTCCTTGAGCACTTAGCAGTAAAAAGCTGTGGTTATTTTTGTACTCTTTTTATATTTTTATTATTGCAACTTCACTATAACTTAAATATTATTTTCAAATGGAAAGTTTTAAATAAATGAATGGGAAATCCATTGCAGTATCAGCATTTTGGGGTTTGCTTTCTCCTGCTATCCCATCTCCCAATAATCACAAGAGAAAACATTAATAGTATACAATTTTTATGGTTTGGATAGGAAGAATCCCCTAAAGCTCATGTATAAAACAAGGCAGGAATGTTCAGAGGTGAAATGATTGAATTATGAGAGTTGTGGCCTAACCAGTGGATTAATCCACTTAGTGGGTTAATAATTTGAACGATTTACCATACTAGCTGATAACTGCAGGGAGGTAGAGTGTCACTGGAGGCAGTAGGTCACTGGGGGTATGACCTTGGGGGTGATATTCTGTCTCTAGTGTTTGCTCTCATTCGGCTTCTTGGCTCCCATGAGCAAAGCATCTTTCTTTTATGACAACTTTCTGGTATGATGTTCTGCTTCACCTTGGGCCCAGAGCAATGGAGTCAGTTGACCACGGACTGTACCGCTGAAAGTATGAGCCAAAAATAAGCGTTTCCTTGTCTAAATTGTTCTTGTCAGGTGCTTGGATCATAGTGATGAAAAGCTGACTAACACAATAATACATTGTGTAGTTCCACTCTCTTAGAGTAAGTGTCATACAAAGAGTCATGGAACAGAAAAAAGATTTTTAAAAAATCCGTACGTATATGGCCACTTAATTTTTGACAAAATTGGTACTTTTGTACTTTGGTGGAATGGGAAAGTGGACTGACTTCTCAACCAACGGTGCTATTTGGATATTCATATGAAAAAGAAAAACAGAGGCAGCAGGAGGAGGAAGAGTTAGAGAATGAGAGGAAAAGAAATTTAGATCCCTGGCTCTTGCCAGGAAGAAAATCAGTTTCAGATGGACTGTCATTCTAGATGGGAATGGTGAAACAAAGTTTCTTGAATAGACATAAAACTTAGGAGAACATTTTGTAAGCACAAAATACAAAAAAAACTTACCTTCATAAGAAAGTATCTTCAAGACCTTAACATGAATAAAACTTTCTCAAAGAAAGCAGTAAACACAAATCATAAGGAATATGATTGACAAATTGGAATACAGTACATTCAGTAAATTCTGTTCATCACAGCACACTTGGAAACCATCTGGCTAACTGAAGACACTGGAGGATGTGCAATAATCAACCTCCCAAAATTAACAAAATAGCTTCATAACTTGGAAATGTTCATCCACAACTGTATCCTCAACGATATTTGAAGACAAAGAAGAGCAGATGGGCAAAGCAACAGTCAATAAGAAGGAAAAAACCAACAGCACCCCAAGCAAAATCCTTCTTGTCCCATCCTGCCCTCAACCCACTGAAGGCAAAGGTGGAGGACAAAGGCAGACCATGAGAAATACAGGACAGAAGGGGGATAGCAGGCAAAGAGGCCTAGGAGGCATTTTTGGATTAGTCACTAGAATGATTTAATCCACTATAAATCTGAAAATATAACCAGGCACAGACTGTACAGAAAGGATTTCAAAGTACACGTGACTTAATTACCAGAACCCATTAAAAGGCAAGGCTTACTATTTAAAGACACAAGTACTACTTATAGGGCAATTGTGATGCAAAAAAATAGGCATATTTAAAGGACAATCTTCAAATACATAGATTCTGGGACAGAAAAAAAAGGCAAAAAAAAAAAGAGAAAAATCCCTTGGCAGTTTGATAGTGAAAGAGAAATCTCAAAAAGTAAAAAAAGAGAGGACATACTGAATCTTGTGAGACAGACAAGAACCACAAAATCAGAGGACTCAGAACCCTCCTTCTATCAAGAAAACAAATAAGCAAAAACCAACTAACCAACCAACCATAAAGCACTAATACCTGGGCTTTGCTAGACTGAGAATAATAGATACCATTAAAAACAAATTGCATACAATATTACAATAAAATAAAATTATTAAAAGGGAAGTAAAGTATAATAATATCTATAACTGAAAATCAGAATGTAAAAGTTCACAAATATCAAGTATGGAAAATATTCCCAGCATAACAACTATGAAGAAAAATGTAACAATAAATTGCTAGTAAAACAGAATTAAATATGTTGATATATTTGTAAAACTTGGGTATCTGTCTAATCAGAAATATGAAATACTAAATACCAAACCTAGGAAGATGGTGAACAACAAAGGAGAAATAAAGTTAATTGAATTCAGGAGAGAAGGAAAAAACAAAAGTTTTCCCTGAAGTGAAGGAATTCTTTGCAAGTACACAAGATAATAGTAGACTCAAATGAAAATTTAATAGGAAGTGTTGAAGAAAGATGTCAAAAAAAAAACCCAATAAAATAACCAAAGTATGGTCAAAGAAAAAAAATAACAGGAATGGAAGAGTGTCATAGAAACAATAGTACTCATATCAATAGAATGCATAAAGAAGAAAAATAATGGAAGAAAGCTAACATTTAAAATTACAATTCACAGAAAACTTCCACAAATAATAAAATTTAAAAAACAGCACCACATAAATATGACTATCATTATTTTACAGGGTTAAAGCAGAATGATGAATACATTAATATCCCAGTAAAATTGCAAATTTCAAAGATAAAAACAATTCCTTAAGATTTCCAGTGTTATAAAATAAATTCATGTGAGATAAACATGTGGTTGGAAGTGGTTGAGCAAGAAGGACTTGTGTGCTTCCAAAAGGGATCTAGTAAGAAGCTCATCTGGACTGGCAATCCCTGGAGATTTTTCTCCAACCTGACACATGGCTGCCTTTCACTCTGATTGTAGGAGCTCAGGGTATAATCTACATCATTGGCAAAAATAAAATTGGGGCTGGAACAGGAAAGAGGCCGTTACAGGAAGTAGTTACACGATTATAGGTTTAATGTGACACCTGTTAGGGAATTTTATTTACTTATTTATTTTTTATTCAATTATTTTTTTGTTCATTCAACTTCATATTATATGATGAAGGTGATTGGTTGCTTTGCATTCATACATGTATACAAAATGACAGAGTAACATAAACTCAGTTCTTTTCCAGGATCTCCCATCTGCCCCAACTACCCAAACTCATGTCTCCTCTGTAATTTCCCCATGTTAGAGATATAAATGACCGTATACATGTATTTTAATCATTGAAATTGCTAGATTTACATGCCTGCCTGGGTATACTTGGACTTCTCATGGGAGGCAAGTGTACTCTACAGTATTGAACACCCCCCTTTTCCCTTCCTCTGCCCCTTCACTATCACCTCCCCCTAACCTTGATATCTATAGTTCCCACAGCTTGTGTTACTTCAGATTAGGTGGGTCTATTAAACAAACTTGTCTAATTTTCGTACTATCTTAGGTTTTACTCTAGCTTCCATATATGAGAGTAAACATTTGACTCTGTTAGGAAATTTTACATATGGCTTCCTACTAGTCTCATGGTTCCCTGACTAAAGATGGCTTTAATCTTAAGTAACAGTAGGTATGCCCATATTGTATTACAGGTTTAGCTTTGATAGAAAAGAAAATATAAATCTCACAATTTTCCCTCTTATATGATCCATATAAAGTCTTCAAATTTTGATAATATATTCACCACTCATGTACAACTGTATCTAATACAGAGCTATTTTGACCTGTAGCTGAAAGTTGTATAGTGAGAGCTGTCAATCATTAAATAAGATCTTCTATGCATCTAATTATAGTTGTAATCCCCAATATAATAATTAATGGGATAACAGTAAATGTGATTAGCCTTTTCCATATAATTTTATCAATAATACTTACCTTTTTGTAATGTCTTTTACATATTTAATAACCTTTTGCTCATTATCATCAATATAATTAATTATCATGGACCACCAAAAGAAAATTGGCTGAACACTTGTTATCTGACTCCTGGCTTTTAAGTCATTAAGAACTTCTGGAAGACTTTCAATCTATATAAACATGGAGGTCAAGGTATCTTAGAAAAGAGAGATCCCTTTCTTTTCCAGAGAACTGGAATTCATTTAGTCTGAGAAATGTCAGGGTATAAGGGACAGGCAATTGAACAAACATTCCATTCCAATTGGCAGGTAAGGTCTTAAGCAATGGCCCCCACAATCCCATTAGACACTAGCTCAGTCTATGGCAAGCACTGTTTGATTAGATATCTCCGCAAAGAATCAGATTTCTTTGCATACAGATATATTACCCAAGAAGGCCAACTGCCCCCGCCACCTAGACAGGCATATGCAATTGGTCCTAAGGGAAGGAGGTCAGATAATCTTTGGGGACTCTTGTTTCAGAACCATAGCTTCTGACAACAGCAATGATAAGGTGTAGCAAGAGTTATTTCTCCAGGCTGTGCTTTCCAGAAAGAGGGATATCATGCAACTCATGCCCATAGAGCCTAAAGTCCAGTCAAGTGGGAATGGGATCACTTGAGTTTTCTGCCTTTCTGTGCATAAGTTTAACAGTGACTTTTATTTAATGTGCAAACAGAATATTTAATCCTTTTAATCCAGGCATTTGCCTCATTATGCCCAATTTCCATTTTAAGAATTTGTTGTAAATCTTTTACCTCTAAGGTAATCTTGGTAACATCATTATTAGATTTCCAAAGATTAATTTCTCCAGAACATATTGGACAATAATATTTGTCTGTACCAAATAATTTCTACCAGTTATGTGGGTATCCATATGGGAGTACCTGACGGGCATCAAATTTAATTATCAGAGGTAGGTGGCCTGCGTTTCATTAATGATTAACTTATAGGATATGATTTTCCCTATCACTATAAACACTATTAGTTAGTTTGGTGGAATCTGGATGTTGGACCAAGGTTCGTTGCCTTTCCCTATTAGAAGTTGAGGCTCCCTTTACTTGTATGTAGTGAGTTCAACCTTGTTCTGTAGTCCAGACAGCTTCCTCAGTCATGAGCAGAATTTCACGAGCAGGATCCTGCTTATTTTCCTTGCGGTCCTTATTTTCCCTGTGGTCCTCTGGCCAATGTGGATGTGCAGGGAATTCCAGAGGTGGTATCTGCTCCAGGAGACCCTATAATCTCAGTAATGACAAGGTAGAAGAGAGACTTAATATATCATTTTTAAGAAATTGATCCTTTGTTTCAATTTATTGCTTCAAGTGGGTAAACCCATTGTTTTTCCTAACTATAGTAACCCATAAAACACTTCACATGGGGATTAGAATATATCTTTTCAGGGAGGTGGGGTTCTTCACAAATAACACAAATATTTTATACCTAAAACATGAACCAAACAAAAACCAAGCTTCCATATATGAGAGTATCAAAAACAATGCACAAAAAAGAGCATTTACTGGTTATTTTGCTTGTAGTCCTATATAAACTTCCATTTTACAAATGTACATTTAGTTCTTAAATGCATTTTCTAATTATGTATGCTATATTAAGGTGTGGACTATATTGTAATAACTGTCATGTTGACTAGGCTCAGGGCTTCAGCCAGGCCACATGGCCCTGTGGTCAGGCTGGCTGGGGGCGTGGCTTCAATCTAGCCATGCTGACTGGCTAAGGGGCAGGGCTTAGGGCAGCTTGCCTGTGAAAAGAACAACCAGTCATGATGCTGGCAGTTGAACACCTGATGATTGATGGATCCACCAGCCAATCTCAGAAAGGCCAACCCCATCAACTCCTCCCATTTCTGTAAGTGATAAAACCAGCTGCCCAGCTGAGGTCCAACGTCATTTTCTCCTGCACGCCACTTCCCTTGCCCACTCATCATTTCCCCTGCTCACTCTGGTAGCAGGTGATTTTGGCCTGGGAGTTGCCAATCCCAATAAAGGGTTTTTGCTCAGCCATTCTTAAGTCTGGCTACCTTTTTGAGCACCCGTGCCTGGATTTATACCTGTGGTTTCTGATTTTTATAATAACCTCTTAAGGAATAAAACCCAACAGACACAGGAAAATTATCTTGATAGATAAAACAGATCAATGTTTAGACTTTGCTTCTATCAGAACATTAAAATTTAAAAACTTTAATTAATGGTGCTAATTATAGCCAATTTAATCATTTACATAAATTTTTTACTGATTTACCTTTCTTAAATCTTCTATAAATTAAACATTTTATAACTTGTTTATTTCCTTAGCTTTGTCCCCTCTATTATTTTGGGCTCTGTTAAAGAAAATTGCTTTATCATACAAAATGTTTCTTTTATGCATTTACTTTGGTGGGACACCGTCACCTAGAATTGCTTTGCTCCCCCACCCCTGGCCAAATGGGTCATTTTGCCAGACTTAGAAAGTGAGACCATTTTTGTCTCCAGGTCTCAAATTAACAGCATTGAAGTTCATTGTGAAGTTCTGTGTAGCCAAAGGCTTCCATCTGGCCACAAGACAGGCTAATCCATTGTCAGGCAGAAAGGGTTCCTTTCAAATGTAAATGCATACCCTGAGGTGGAAGTGGGACCAAATTAAAGACCTGGAAATGCCCAATCTTTAACGATGACCCCCCTGCCTTTTTTCTTCATATACTAATTTATAAAAGCACACTTAATAGATCCAAATTCATGTTACCTTATGGCTTATGGAATTCAAGAAACTGATAGCACTTAATTTTAAACTTAGTCGTTGATGTTTTAGTATTTTAATTTTGTAAATAATTTGCGTGTCTCCTCTAGAAAGCTCCTTTATGAAGATTAATCCCATTTATGTTAAACATGGAATTGAAGCAATTAATTTCTCCTTTCTCCTCCGTGCCAGGAACAAGACAGAACTTTCAATATATTGTCACCTGGAGAAACAACATGTGGGCTAATAATTTTAAACATTTTTACTCTTACGTTTAACCAATATAAAGTGAAACTCTATAAACTTTAAGTCACGTGAACTAAAAGCTATTTGGATCCATTTTCTTTTTTTTTTCCTTTAATTTAATTTATGAGTGCTCAATTGTAAGAGAATTTGGTACAAGTTGAAACAACATTCAACACACATATACTGTTAGATAAAATAAGACTGGGGGAAACCACACACACACACACACACACACACACACACATATTTATTTTAATGTATGTATGTATACCTGCAAGATCAGAGGTGAATTCACCATAAAAACCATGAACTAAAAAAAAAAAAAAAAACCCAGCGTAAGTTAAAAAAGAAATGCCATGGCCATATTTACTCTAGTAAAGGTGCATACAGAATGTCTTTAGCAGATCAGAGTACATTTTTAAAGCAGATAAGGGTTATTTCAAATAGTTAAAGAATGTGGGGGTATGTGAGATCCTCAGGAAAAAGTTCTCAGCGTAAAGATTTGTATATATGGTATTTTTCCATTTTCCTTCCTCATGCCTAACTGGAGAGAAGACGGAAGCTCCAGGAATTAAGGTATTCACTACAGTTCCTAGGTTCCTCAAACCCTTTCACAAATTTAATCCCTGCAGCTTAGGCCAAACTTGCATTGTCCCACGGCAGAATGCTGATAGATTCTCCCCTGTGATCTAGCTTGAGGGAGGGACTTACTGAGAAAGTCGCATCTTAGAGAGCAAGATATCAAACAGTGCAGTAGCCCCCACAGCTGCTTGAATTTAAAAGTGTCTTTTTAAAATTTTTCCTCTGCTCTCAAACTGATTTAGGTGTTTATGTGGTCTATCAGGCAGCTAGAATGTAGAAAAAGCTTCCATTTTTAGCGTGCTTGGTAAAGATCATACATAAGGTACCTGTTACCATTTTCTTTCTTTCTTTCCTAGGATTTTCTTTCCAATATTTTAACATGTAGCCCAGACAGCTATCAGGGAAATTTCTGTGTCTTTCCCTCTGCTGCTGGTATCATTCTCTGGGGTAGAATTTTTATTTTCCATCCCATCCCCTCCTGGGTATGATCCTGGGTTTTTGAGTCCAAGAGAAATAAGTTAGTTATTCTCTTTAATGCAGGTCTGCTATGACCTGTCCCCACCTCCACTGAGCTGCTACTACCGATTTTTTTGCTGGTTACCTCTTGGGCCACCAGCATTGTGAATCCAGAGTTCCTGGGATTGCTTCATGTCCCAGACATATCTCAGACCCACTCAAATCCTATGGGATACCCTGGCCATCAAGACAGTAAATTTTCATTCAAGTTTAAGCATACATTTTTCTACTGTTGGTCCATGCATGAAATTACCCAATTACTGTGGGACTGTGGCCACTTTCCTTGAATTGCTGATCCACTCCCAACCTCAAACTTCCAGTCAGCTCTAACTCACCACCCCCACCTTCAAAGGCTACTTCAACAAGGCAGCAGGACAAGTCCTCTCTTAGGAGAGGGAACCTCACAATCCCCAGGTGACTTATCGTGCCCTATGTGGGGTTTCAAATCATTAGAACTACTGGGTGTGAGATAAAACAAACATGTGGTCAGAAGTAGGTGAGCAAGACAGACTTTACTGCCATGGAATCCCAAAGGGGATTCAGAAGCAAGCACACCTGCACTTGCAATCCCAGGAGATTTATCTCCAACCTGACACATTTCTGCCCTTCATTCTGATTGGAGGAGCTCAGGGGTACAATCTACGTGATTGACTAATATAAAATTGGGGCAGGAAAGAGGCAATTACAGAAAGGGGTTAGGTGGCTACAGGTGTAACAAGACCCCTCTTGGGGAATTTTAAATGGCTTTCTTCCAGCCTGATGTTTCCCTGACTTAACATGGCTTCAAATTTAAGTTACAGTTGCTTTGTAGGTATGCCTATATTGCATGTATTACAGGTTTAGCTTTGATAGAAAACATTTATCTCACACCAGGCAAAAAGATAACATAATTTACAAACACAATGAAATTAGGCTAATTCCCTTCAAAAACCAGCTTGTAAAGCAATGAAACAGTGCAGCAGAAGTTTAAGAAAATTCTAGAAAAAATCTATGAACCAGAATTTTCTACACAGTCAAGCTGTCTTCCAAGCATCAACATACAGTTTTACATTCAAGAACTCAGGAAAGACTAAACCCACCAGCCCTTTCTAAGGAATTTACTACCAGACAAGCTTCATTCAACAGAATGACAGCTGGGGATATTTCAGAAGTACTGAAGTAAGCATCATAAAATGTATATCAAATAATACAAAGTTGTGGATAACAATTAAAGAACAATAGACAAATGTTATACATTATGACAAAATAAAATATTTCAAACACTGGGAAAAAAGAAAGGGAAAGAGAAAAATAAAATTCATTATGTGCTAATAGGTGGTATTAATGGATACAAAAAAATCAAAATACTGGGACACAGCAAATAGTAAAAGGGAAAAATTTAAAAGAATAATTTATGACATTAAAAAGGTAAAAATGCAAAAGTAGTTATCAAAACAAAAATACAAATGTCCCTAAATGTCACAAAGGAAATATATGCCTATGATGCACATAAGCCTGTATCATTTTGTAAAGTATACATCTATATCTTTATGCTATCTATATCTACATACATGTAAGGAGTGTGCATTTCAATGACAAAGAAACATGAGAAGCATAATGCACATAATCGTAAAATATTACAAAACAATTGAGATGAAGTACACTGTTCATAATAGAACAACTTTACTATCAAAAAAATAAAATGTTCAGTTACCCCAACTCTGTGCTGGGTTCAGGAGACACAGTTAAAGTGATTCAGGAAAGCTAAAAATAGAGGAATGAATAGAGGTACTTGAAGCAAATGGCCACACAAAGAGAACAGTTGAGTAACACTTATGTGAGATAAAAAATTGGAGCCCCAGCTATTAGACATGACAAAGGGCTCTTGATGAAGGCTGAAGTCCACAGTGAAGATATAACATCTGTGATATTTATGCTGAAATAGAACAGCAATGACTTTTTGTTTTAAGAAAGAGAGGAACAGTGAGAAAGAGAAAAAGAATCAATTTTAGTTAGTTTTTCATGTGGCTTTTGTTGCTCTAACACTTCATTGTATACATGGTCTGGGGTTCAAACTCATGCCCTTGCCTGTGTCAGGCAAGTGCTGTAACCACTGAGCCACCACACCAGCCCAGCAAAGACTTATTTATTTTTTTATTTAAGGAGAGAGTGAGAGAGAAAGAGAGAGAGAGAGGGAGGGAGAGAATCATTTTCATTTAATTTTTCATCTGGCCTTTGCTTCTCGGACACTTAGTTGTCTATGTGGTGCTGGAGTTCAAACCCAGGTCCTCATGCATGCCCAGCAAGCATCCAACCACTGAGCCACCACTCCAGCCTCTGCAATGACTTTTATGAAACAAAACTACAGGAAGATTAGGAAGACATGGTGAAAAATATGCCAGAAATGGGAGACCTTAATATAGATCTTAATATAAGACAGATCAATCAGACAATAACAATAAAAACTACAATATAAATGTTAACAACCAATGAGAAGATTCAAAGAGCATAATCAATTGAATATATCTTCTAGATATATATCAATCTTACAGCACAATAAAAGAGAATATACAGTCTCCCTCAAGTTCTTAGGGCACATCCAAAAAACTGATCAATTATCAGGAAATAAAACTTCAGTAGCTTCTATAAAATTCAAGTATTACATCTCACACTCTCTAGTCAAAATTCAAGAAAACTAGAATTAGAAGCAAAAAGAACTAACAACAATGAGAAAATCTCTTTCACTAGACATTTTAAAAAGTTGCCATTAAAAACTTTTGGATGAAAAGGAAAATACAAACTGAAATTATGAAATTAAAAAAATAATAATAGGGGCTGGAACAGTGGCTCGGCGGTTATGGGACTTGCCTGGCATGTAAGGGTACATGGGTTCAAAACTCAGCACCTATGTATACAAATAAGTGTCAGAGCAACAAAAGACATGTGAAAAATTCATTAAAAATTGATTCTCTGCCTCTCTCACTGTCCTCTCTCTCGATAATAGTAATAATAATAATAATAATAAAAACACTATATACCAGAATCCTCTACAGGTACTTAAGCTGTGATTAAATGAAAATTCATTACTCTAAACATTTTTGCTAACAAAATCAAAGACGAATAATGGACTCACAACTCAAAGCACTAGAGGAGTGAATAGCTACATAAGCAAAAATAGGACACAAGGGTGCTACCAAAATAGCTCAGGTCTGTTTTTAAAGCATGCAGAGTACACTTGGCAATATCAGAGAAAATCATAGTATTTGTTCTGAAATGGCATCCTTGTCTTCTAATAATTTCCATTTTGCATCTTTCCTTGTTAGACCATCGCAGCAAGATCCAAGGAACATTTTCTCTATTAATAGTCCTTGTGATTCTCAGCTTCCTATAGGAAGACTTTCAGATGTGCATTTATTCCCCAAGGCAGTAGTGACTTTTAAAATCAAATAAGGTATAAATAATGACATGTTTGGTGGTGCTTGCAATTAATTCACCTCTTTTGCAAAGGCTTTTAGTTGAAAGAAGAGTAATTCAAGGCATTCAGAAGAAAGTATTTTCCCTCTGCTGTTTTTCTCTCTACTTGTCTTGTAATAGAGCAATGAGAATGAGCCTTTAAATATACTCATGGAATTATCCAGGATGAAATGATAAGTGGATCAAAGCTACCTCAGCATTGTTAGAATTAAAGTAGACAGAAACTTTGTCAAATACAGATACAAGGAACATTGTCCAACTACCAAGTCAAAGAGAATTTCAGGAGCCTGAGGGAGGACAAGCAATTCATTGTACCCAAAGAGTTAGTCTCTTACGTTTTCAAAGGAGAAAATTCATGTTTGAAAAGAGCCATAAAAATGTGCATTTCTGAGTTAACTTGGCCCTAGTATAAGTTGGAGAAGGAAGGTAGGAAGGGAGGGAGAAAGGGAAAAGGGAAGAAAGGAGATCTCTCTTTTATTTCAATTTCTCTGTTAGATGCTTTTGCATATATTATCTCATTTAAAATGCCTTCAAATAGTGTTTGAGAGATTCCTAAGGTCATAATGCTAATGGGTAACTAAGATACAATATCAATTTATGTTTTTCTGAATTCAGAGCAAAATACTCTTCTTATAATTCTGCCTTTCAGTCCTTTGTTCCTCTCTTCTTCACTCAGTAAGCATTTCCTGAGTGCCAATGTCAGGTACTGTTCTAGGCCTGAGGGGTGAAGTAATGAATCAGATAAAGTTCCTGCTCTCACCAAGTGTAACATTCTGATGGAGGAGACAGATATGAATAGAGATACACACAAGAAAAGGATCCAACTGTGGCACATGAGAGAAGGGTAATTAAGGGAGGAGTATATGAGAGACAGACTGCTTTAGATGGTGTTCTAAAGTACCCAGGGGGGTGGGGGGTGGGGGCATGGTTCTTGGAACACACTCTTATAGCGGATAAGCTTTTGTGTGAGGAACAAAGAGTAAGCTAGTGAAGCTGGGGTGCTGGTAACAAACAGACATGAGCAGTAGGAACATTAGGTTAAGAGACTAATTCTGTGGCCTGCACACTAATTCTGAGTCAGCACCATGGGCCACTTTCTTTCTTATAAAAAGCAATTTACTTACAGTCCCACCTGGCTTTAGTCAATAGCATAGGACATATTCCTCAGTAAACAACTTGTTATCTTCAGGAACACTGCAGGTTTGAAATGCTGATAAGAAGAGAACAACTCACCCTGGGTGGGGAGTGTCTTTGGGGTGAGGAATTTTGTGACACTTACATAGTCCAGATTCCAGAACTCAGGCAGATAAGAATAATTCTCCCTAACTGTAAGCTGTAAGCACAAGTTTCAATTAGAATTGGTCACCATATGCCAAGATGACTCAGTGTTGGCTTGGATATTTACCATGAGCAGCGGGGAAATGAAAGTCTGATGCAATTCTGTTCTCAGTAAAAATAAAAAGTGGGTATGGCCAGGACTTTCTGGAAACTTTTCTGGGACCCCAATAAAACTGGAGGGCAGGAGGCGTCTGACATCCTGCTCTTCTCTGACAGAATCCACTCTGTTCCTTGAGAGTGTCCCCTTTTCCCTTTTCCTATCTCTTCTAATAAACTCATACCTGATACTCTAAGCAATATATTTGAAATCTTTCTGGCATGGTCCCAAGAACCCATGAGAGAAGACCACTGTGGCTGCTTCAACTCTGCATCAAGTCCTTGCCTGTAACAGAAGTAAAGAGAGAGGGATTTGAAATGGTGTCAGAGAGGTTCCTAGTAGCATTATTATGTGAGAATTTGGAGACTGCAGTGAAGAATGAGGATTTTATCTTAAAGCTAGAGGGAAACTTGTGAAGTTTTAAGCAGGAGGTTGATAGAAACTATTTTAAATATGGACATAACATACTAGAGCAGGAGATCACAACAACAATAAAGTTTTTAAATTATCCCCATTATCTCCACCCAGAAGGATCATCTAATGTGGCAAAGGAAAAAAAAAGAAAGAAAGAAAACCTTAAGACTCTGTCTTTAGTTAAATGATGGGTATATTTCATGAGCTCTAAGGGGATAATTATAGAACTATTATCCCTTTGCACACAGAGACAGATCAGTGCTGAGATGGTCTAATCTCTTGCACTCAAAATTTTTGTTACAGTGAGAAGGAGGATTGAAATATCATCCGGTATACAATCTCTTGGTTTTTTAAAAAGTAACCTATATTACCTTTATTTTAGAGACAAGATACTCAGAGACTGCCACCTGGCTCAGTGATAGATGGAGGTAAGTGTCAGAGACACCTGGCTCTTAGCACAGTATTTGCTGATAGCTCTGAGTTAGGTTACCTCCTTACTGTCACCACTGCTTCTAGACCACTGCACTTACAGCTTCTCAGCATAAAGGAAATGAGGACCAGAGACTGGTTGATTGGAATGAGGGGAGAGGGAAATTGAAATGGAAAAGAAGAGAGCATGAATTCATTGAGTATGAATTATATGGTATACTCTATACTGTGCATTTTCTCCACATTTTTATTGGTGCTTTATAGTTGTACATAATGATGGAATTTGTTGCAGTACATTTCATACATATACTGTAAAAATATAATTTGGCCAGTATTGCTCCCCAGCACTTCCCATTTCCCTTTCCTCTAGTAATCTCCCTTTGAATTTCATGAGCTCTACCCTCAACTCTCTTTTCCTTCTTTCCTCTCTAGTTTCCACATGTGAGAGAAACCACACAACCCTTGAACTTCTTTGTTTGATTTATTTCACGTAACATAATGGCCTCTAGATCCATTAATTTTCCTGCAAATGACTTAATTTCTTTCTCTTTATGGTTGATTAAAACTCCATTCTTTACATATACTAAATTTTCTTTATCCATTCATCCATTGATGGACACCTATGCTGATTCCATAATTTGGGTATTCTGAATTGTGCTTCTGTAAACATGGATATGAATCTATCACTATAGCATGATGACTTTAATTCTATAAGCTAAATACTGAGGAGTGGTATAGCTGGATGATATTTTCATAGATGCCATCTACTGTAACCATTGCTTGCATCAGTTGGGTATAAATATCCCCCCAGTTGACAGGACAGGAAACTGAGTTTAAGAGAGATTAAACAGAATTGGAGGAAGTTCCCCATCTACCTGACACCCTACATGCCTATTGGGGTCTCTTTCAGTCTCATCTGGCAGGCACTCAGGATACCAACGGTAGGACCCCCGTCCAGAGCAGCCCCTGCTCAGGACCAACTGGAGGAGGTTCCCAGGACAACCCAGGTTCAGATCCATAACCTTGAGCCTGGAACCAAAAGGTGGAGCAAAACAGGGACCCAGGCAGAAGTAGTATCTGGAAGGTGATCATCAGAGATATGGTAACTGATCCGACCCTTTGACTTGCAAGGAAAAACCACCTGGAGAACTGCCTACCTTCCCCACAGGGAATCTCAATTCAGAGATCCAGAAGAAGCTCTTCAGAAATGAAGAATAAAACTAAGAGAGGTTTACCTTAAACCCACAACTCCCCTAAAAAAGATGCAACAGATAGGGACTGAGATGAAAACCTTGAAAATATCATCAATGATCTGATTACTAAAAGGAACAAGGAGCTAAAAGAAGATTCTGAGCAAGCTTGAGCACACAAATGACAAAAATGAAAAAAAAAACCTCACAGTACGTGAACAGAATTTTAAAATTGTCTGGGATGAAATTAGAAGAAACAATATAAGAATAATTGGGATACAGGAAGAAATTGAAACAAATGAATGGGATAAGAAACATTCTCAATGAAATAGTTATAGAAAATTTTTCTCATACAAAAATAGAATCAGATATGCTCATCCAGGAAGCTTATAGGACACCCAATAGGCCTAATAAATGAGAAGCCCACCAAGACACATCATATTCAAAATGTACCACAGGGAAATCAAGGAAAGAATATTGAAAGTGGCAAGGGAGAAATGCAAAGTCACATTTAGAGGCAAACCAACAAGAATCACATTTGACTTTTAAGCTCAGACTCTAGAAGCAAGAAGATCACAGAAAGAGATCTTTAATGCCTGAATGAACACAGCATACATCCAAGAATACTATACCCAGCAAAACTCAGCTTCAATTTTGAGGGGGAAATAAGAACTTCTCATGATAAGAGCAAACTTGCAGCATTCATGAACAGAAATCCTGCATTACAAAGACTTCTCAAAGATAAACTTCAGATACAAGTACAAGCTAACATTCCTCAAAACCCACAAACAGAGGAATTTAATAAAGGTACATACTTAATAGACAACTAAGGCAGCACAGAACTTATTAATTAAATACAACCACATAACAATTCTAACACTGAATGTGAATGGTCTCAATGCTCCAATCAAAATACACAGACTAGCAGATTGGATAAAAACAAAATCCAACAATAGGTTGCTTACAGGAAACCCACCTTATAGCCAATCACACCTAAAGATTAAAGGTGAAATGATAGAAAAAAATCTACCAGGCATATATGACCCAAGAAAGCAAGCTGCAGTTGCAATTCTAATATCTTACAAAATGGATTTCAAACATAAATTAATCAGAGAGATAAAGAAGACTACTACATCCTAGTAAAAATAATAATACAACAGGAAGATATAATCATGGTAAATATATATTCTCCAAACACCAACACCCCCAACTATGTGGAAAAGTTACTCCAAGACATAAAACCACTTGTGGACCTCAACATAATAGTACTAGGAGACTTTAACACTCCTTTATCACCAATAGACAGATCAAAGCAAAAAATAAATAAATAAAAAAAGAAAGAAAGAAAACAATAAAGCAATCTCCAGTCTCAACAACACCATAAATAAAACAGACTTAACAACATCTATAGAATGTTCCACCCCAAATAGACAGAGTATGCCTTCTTCACAGCAGCACATGGATCCTTCTCCAAAATAAATCATATTCTAGTTCACAAATGAAATCTCAGCAAATATAAAAAAACAAATATTATTCTTGTATCCTATCAGACCATGATGCCATGACCCTAATAATTAATATAGAAAACCATTACACAAAACACACATAGAAGTGGAGATTGAATAACACCCTATTAAATAAAAAATGAATCTAAAAAGACATGAGAATAGAAATTAAGGAATTCTTGGAAGAGAATTAGAATGAAGACACAACATATAAAATCCTCTGGGACAGCATGAAAGCATTCTTATGGGGAAAATTTATAGCACTGTGTGGCCACATTAAGAATCAGGAGAGATCCCTAACAAATAATCTTATGCTCCAACTCAAATATCTACAAATGGAAGAGCAGTCTAATCCCAAAGCCAGCAGAAGACAGGAAATAATTAAGATCAAAGCTGAAATCATTGAAATTGGGAACAACAACAACAACAAAAAAAAACAATAAAAAGAATCAATGAAGCAAAGAGCTAGTTCTTTGAAAAAATAAATAAAATCAACAGACGTCTAGCTAATCTAATTAATAGAAGGAGAGAATCAAAGCAAATCATGAAATCACCAACAAAAAGGGGGTGATCACCACTGATCCCATTGAAATCAAAGAGATTATCAGAACATATTTTGAAAAATTATGCTTCTCCAAATCAGATAATCTGATGACAAGGACAAATTTCTAGACACATACAACATTCCCAAATTGACATTAATGAAATTGAAATCCTAAACAGCCCAAAAACATGCACCGAAATCCATACAACAATTAAGTGTCTTCCAAAGAAGGAAAGCCCAGCACCTAATGATTCCATCTTAATTTTCGCAAACCTTTGAAGAAGAGCTAACACCTCTCTTTATTAACCTATTCCAAGAAATTGAAAAAGAGGGAACTCTACCAAACACTTTTTAATGGAGCAATAATAACTCTGATACCAAAACCCAACAAAGACATCAAAAAAAGTAAACTACAGACCAATATCCCTGATGAACATCGACACAAAATTCTTAATAAGGTTCTCCCAAACCGCATTCAAAAGCACATTAAGAAAATAATTTATCATGATCAATTGGGATTCATTATTTATATGAGCAAGACTGGCTCAACATACACAAATCAATAAATGTGATTCATCGCTTAAACAGAATTAAGAACAAAAACCATATGATCATCTCAATAGATGCAGAAAAGGCCTTTGAAAAAATCCACCATTCATTTATGCTTAAAACTCTAGAGAAAATAAGGATCAAAGAAACTTATCAACTTTGTGAAGACCATATATGCCAAATCCTCAACCAGTTTAATACTAAATGGAGAAAAGTTGAAAGCATTTCCACTAAACTCAGGATTAAGACAAGGTGCCCACTCTCACCACTTTTGTTCAATATAGCCCTGGAGACCCAGACTGGAGTAATCAGGCAAGAGGAGGAAATCAACAGGATAAGAATAGGAAGAGAGGAATTCAAACTATTCCTTTTTGCTGATGACATGATCCTGTATATGGACAAAAAACTCCACCAGAAAACTGCTTGAGCTAATAAACAGATTTGGCAAAGTAGCAGGCTACAAGAAAAACACCTATAAATCAATAGCTTTCCTATATGCTAACAAAAATAGGGCAGAAGAAGAAATCAGGAAATCAGTCCCAATCACAATATCCTTGAAAAGAATAAAATACTCTGGAATTAATCTAACAAGGGAAGTCAAAGATCTTTAGAATGAAAATTATCAGACACTGAAGAATGAAATTCAAGATGACTTGAGAGAAGGAAAGATGTTCCATGCTCTTGGTTAGACAGAATTAATATAATAAAAATGGCCATTCTGCCAAAAAGTACTTTATAGATTCAATGCAATCCCTATCAAGGTACCAATGTCATTCTTTATAGATATAGAAAAGGCAATTCTCAAATTCATTTGTAACAATAACAAACTCAGAATGGCCAAAATATTACTAAGCAAGAAAGACAAAACAGGTGGTTTTGCAATACCAGATCCAAAGCTATACCATAGAGCTGTAGTAACAAAAGCAGCATGGTACTGGTATCAAAATAGGAATGAAAATCAATGAAATAGAATAGAAGACTCTGAAACAAACCCACAAATCTTTAAACATCTGATCTGTGACAAAGGATGTCAAAATATAACATGGAGGAGAGATAGTCTATTCAACAAATGGTCCTGGGCAAACTGGACAGCCACTTGCACAAAAAACAAATCCAAATGGATCAAGGAATTAGGAATTAAAGCAGCTACCATACAACTGCTAGAAGAAAATAGGACCAACACTTCAGCATATGGGAGTTGGAAACAACTTACTGAACAAGACTCCTACAGTGAAAGACTAAGTCAAAAACAATGAATGGGATGCCATTCAACTAAAAAGTTTCTGTACAGCCAAGGAAATAGTCAAAACAATTAAGAAACAACCTACAGAATGGGAAAGAATCATGGTCTATGATCCCTCTGATAGGGGACTAATATACAAAATTTACAGACAACTTAAAGAACTCAGTAACAAAAACACAAACAGTCCAATCAATAAATGGATCAGAGAGCTAAACAGAAGCTTCTCAACAGAGGAAAGTAAGCAAGCCAATGAATACATGAGAAGTGTTCTAAATCACTCGTAATTAGAGAAATGCAAATGAAAACTACCTTAAGATTTCACCTCACTCCAGTCAGACTGGCAAAGATGAAGAATACAAACAATAACAAATGCTGGAGGGGTTATGGGGAAATAGGAACACCAGCACACGGTTGGTGGAATTGCAGACTGGTCCAGCCACTCTGGAAAGCAGTGTGGAGACTTCTTAAAAATTAGGGTTGGATCCATCATATGACCCAGCTATCCCTCTTCTGGGTAATTTCTTAGAGTGGTTAGAACCAGTACATTACAGTGACAAAGCAAAATTTATGTTCTTTGCAGCTCAATTTATAATAGCTAAATTATGGAACCAACCCAGATGACCCTCACTGGATGAATGGATATAAAATCTCAGGTGTTTATATACAGTGGAATTTTACTGAGCTATTACAAACAATGATATCAGGCATTGAAGGTAAATAGATGGCAATGGAAGAAATTATGCTAAGTAAAGTTAGTCAAACCCTGAGAGTCAATGGCCAATTGTTTTCTCTCATTTGTGGTGGCTGGAGCTAAACCCAGGCTTGGGGGAAAGGTAGATAAACTCATGGATTAGAACCATAGAACAAAAATGCATATGTTAATATTTATGAAATACAGTTGTAAGATACTACATAAGATATTTGAATAAGCTGTACTGCATGCCTTTATAAAAACATAAACGTTTAATCCTATTGTCAAATATATTGAAGAATACTAAGAGATGATAGGATGGGAGGAGATGGGGAAATGTTGGAACTGAGATAAAGCAAGGTACACTCCAAGCATTTATAAGTATGTCATTAAATATACTATAGTCATGTATATAAAAATGTTCTTCATAGGTATAAGAACTATATCACTGTACTTGGTTTTTTAAGGAAGATTATAGAACCCAAAAGAAAGGCAAGGGATTGGGGGGTGGGAGGAGGAAGGTGGAGTGGTGCGGGCAGGGGGCGGATATTGACCAAATTGTGTTGGTGCATTGTGTGCATCTAGAAATATGTGACAACAAATCCCATTATTACGTACAACAAGAATGTACTAATAAAAATAAATTTAAAAAAGGTAGATTAGACTCATCGGTCTCGGTGCTTGCCTGGCAAGCATGAGGACCTGGGTTCAAACCCCAGCACCACGTACACAACTAAGTGTTGGAGCAACAAAGGCCATGTAAAAAACTGATAAAGTTGTTTCTCTCTTTCTCTCTCTCACTGTCCCTCTCTCTTTAAAAAAAAAAAAAGGTAGATTAAAAAATTTGCCAAACCACAGAAGAAGAGATAGATTGGGAATTTACTGTGTTCCTATGTGTCCATTACATTCTGCATGACTGACCTTTTACTACCAATAGTGTATCGTCCCTGTATTTTCTCTCCAATATGCTTAGTCTAGCAGGGACAGTTTCAAACTAGGAAATTAATCTAAATAAGAAGCAAAAGCTTAAAAGTTTCATTTAAAGTAATAAATCTTAGAGCAAGATATAAAGAAATGAAACATGCTGAAATCATTTGCTAAGTTAATTATCCTTTTTTAAATTTAGAATTTAGAATTATTTGATAAATTTTAGAAGTCTTAGTGAGATTCTGAATGAACTGACATTAAACTTTTTAACTTAGAAAAATAATCAACATGTTTTCCATAATCAACATATTTCCATACTCAAGAGTGTGATGATGACTCTCTATTCAAATTTCCTTTTGTTCCTTCAGTAAATTTTGCATTTTACATGTGTCTGCATATTCCTCTTAAAACTTAATTTTAATTTTAAATACATTATTGTGACTATGATTGGATTTTCTTGTCATAATCTCATTCCATTTATAAGAAATGTGAGATTAAATTTCACCTTTTTAAATGGTAGCAGTATTTATCATGTGATTCTTAGAGTTTTTGTGGGAGAGCAACTAGAGGAGCAAACATATATCTTGCAGTTGATGATAATTTTTTTCTATTAGTCCCCAGGTATGCCTCTTATTATCTGGTTATTTTCATTTGGTTTTAGCTGGAAATGTAAGAACATTAAATGACTGTGCTGAGAGGACTCATCCTACTTCTGTTTCTGGATGCCAAGGCAAAGACCGTTGTACTTTAAAATATGATTGCTGGCTATTGGATGAAGGTTTTGTTATTTGGCCATTGTGGATACTTTTTTCCACTTATGTAACCAATCAAATAGTTGTTTTTGGCCAAATGATGAATAATTTGTGGATTTTTTTCTGGTATCCATCCTTCCTCCATATCTGGAATGAAGTCAGCTGAGTCATGTGGAATTACACAAAGTATTGCAGAATGTAAACTGTAATACTTTCATTTGTGATATTCTTCAACAGATTAAAGAATTCTATAGTTGTATCTTTTGGGGAAATGATTAGGAATTAATTTTATGTCTATCTTTAAGTGAGTTTAAAGCATTTTATCTATTTTTCTATTTTGAAAGAGAATAAAGTCATTTTAAAAGCTTTGAAATCTGGGCACTTTTTTCTTGAGGATGTTTTTTTTCCATTTTAATTCCAGTTGTAATGGTTTGAAATGTGATTTCATTACTGCATCTGATGTTTTTCATTTGACCCATATACATGTAACTGTATTTGATATATGCATAAAATGCACAATGATCAGGTTGGGGTAATTAGCATTTTCATCCTCTTTAACGTGTCATTTCTTTGGGAAACTTTGAAATTATCTTTTCTAGTTCTTCATGAAATTGATAATAAATTGAGAACTGTAATGACCCTATTGTGCTGTAGAACATTATGGCTTATTCCCCCTACACAGGTATAGTTTGTTACCCTCTGTCCATCCTCCCCTCATTGTCTCTCCCAACTTTCCTTTCTAACCTCCTATAACCACTATTCTACTCAGAAGAGTGTTTTTAGTTATATCCTCAATTTTTAACCTCTTAATGTTTTCTAGTTCACTCAGTTGTTGGAATCTGTGTGAAATATATGTTTTTCCTAGGAAATTATCCATTTCATTGAGTCTGTGTGAATATATTACCAAAATCATTGATCATTAAAATTTCATAAATGCTTTCAGTGGCTTATCAAATTACTCATTGGTGCATTTGTGTCAAATTGCTCATTTCTGTATTACTCATTGCAGTAATTTGGTGCATTTGTGCATTTTTCTAATGTAAATTTGCAAGAATTATGTCAGCTTGCTTGTTGTCCTTTTTTGCCAATTACTCTTAGATTTTATAAATTCTAATTTTATGTTTTTCAACAGATTAGTTCTTATGTTAATTCTCCTTCTTTTACTTTCATTAGATTTCACTATTATTTTTTTATTTTCAGTAAAATTGCTAATGGATTTGTCTTATGTCTTTTAAAATAAAAATGGAACTATTTAAAACTAATTTAATTTAACTTTAAATTGGCTACATGATGTAATTTCTTATATGATTTATTTTCATGAGTTTTCTTGTCACTTTTATATTGGCCTTCAAATTCTGGGAAATTCCTAAAAATATTTCCTCTTGGTTGTAATGACTTTATTTAATTTTTAATAATCTCTAAGAATGTTCATTTGTGCTAAATAAATGTCATATAATTATTTATTGTTTAAGCAATTTAATTTCATAGTTTGTAATTTCCCATATACTTGAAATTTGCTTAAAGGATACAATGTTAGGAATATACATGTTTATACTATTGTTTCTACCGTTTAAACAAAGGATTGAAGGGAAATGTGTAGGCTTTGAAGTCCAAATAACCATGGTGACAACCAGGCCCTGCCAACTCTTGGCTATGGAAGCTCACTGGTGTCCACTCAATATCTCTGAGTCTCAGTATTATCATTTGTAAAATGGGGCTAATCATATATATTCAAATATCTGTGTCTGTGAAGATGAAAGTAAAGCACTATGTATAGACCCAGGCTTGATCTGTGATTGCTTGACTTATTTTATTTATTTATTTATTTGTTTGTTTTTATTGGCGCTTTATAGTTATATAGTTGGGTTCGACCCAACAAACTTATACATGTAAGCAATTCAATTTCAGTTCATAATCCCCCACCCACTTTTTCCCTCCCATTTCCCCCTTCTATCCTTCCTCCACTCTTAATCTTCTTCCTCTATTCACTTCCCTTTGCTTATCTATTTAACTTGATTGGTTCTTTCCACCATGCATAAAGGTGAGGTTTTCTGTTGTATATTTATATATGCCCACACATGATTTTCTAAGAATTCAATCTATATTGCCTCTCCTTACCCATCCTTCCACTCTGCCTCTTGACCTCTTTCTGCATTAACGATCTTCCCTTTGTCTTTATGTTATACTATCCTTCCTTCTCCCTCACACTAAGTGAAATAAGACAAATTTAGAAACTCAAAGGTTGAATGTTTTCACTCATCTGTGAACACATTTTTATTTATATTCTTGTGTCATTTTGTGTTACATATACATGCAATTTATATTTTGACTTTTATTTAGACTTTTTACTAAGCATGATGTATTGTTTTCTATGAGGGAATTTTTTTTTACCCATGGACAGCTATGGGCACATAATGTGTTTGTTATAATTTTGTGAATCTATATTTCCGCTAATTTTTCTCATTCGTTTCTGTTTGTCCTCCATATGGAATATCTGTCTTCCTTCCACTTATACTTTGAAAGTTAATATTTTTTCATAAATTATGTTTAACCTTAGTTATAATCCAATATTTAATATTTGTAACCAAAAATATCACGAAGGAAATAACACTTGTTCAAATTGTATGATGAAAGATAAGAGAATTAGTAAATAAATATTCGTGCCTGAAGAATAAAGAACATAAAAATTTTTACACAACATCTTCGCCAACGGATCAGAAACCCAGGCCTTTTATGTTATAAACAGAGCCAGGACTTCCATTTCTCTGAAACAGTAAGAAATATAGTTAGAGAGCTACCTTACTTTCTTTTCTTTGTGAGCCCTTTATCCCACAACAGAGGCAACTGTTATCATATCAGTTTTCCCTGTTCATAAGCTTCTTCTAAGCACAGCTATGCAATGTTCTCTTTTGTGCTTGAAGTAATGAGATATTGCCCCCATGCACTCCAAAATCATTCTTAGTCAAGTAGCTCCAGAGACTCCAGTCCCTTCTCTCATTGCTTCTTCACTCCCTTTCTTCCTTTCATCCCTCCCTCCTCTATTTTTTTTGAACACTTTCTTGATTTCTAGTCAACAACATGTTTGAGGCTCATCTTGTATATTTTCAGTCTCTGCCATGTAATCAGTCATTTCTCTACAGAGCTCTGGTTCTTCTTGTTGGAGAATGGTTTTAGAAACAAAGAGCTGCGTGTTGGGTGTGCTCACTGCTACTGAGGTGTTCTTGTTCCCAGAGTCTTTCAGCTAACAGAGCAAGAAAATATATGTGCATACACTAAGCCATGTATATGTGCATATCTATAAATATTTTTGTATGCAATAGTTCTTATTAATATTAAGCTAAACACAAATTCTTATTGATATCTCCAGTTCTCATCCATTAACACATAGATCATTCTAACCTCCTATTGCATGCCTGTGATCTTCCACATGAGACCTAGTTCTGATCATCTGCTACTCATTTACTCTGTTAAATTCTAATCTATATGGTGATATATTCTGATATGTATGGCAGTATCAGGATTGTTAAGCTGTATTACACCTGTGGGAATTATCTTTATCAACTAAAGTACAATGCTTATGTTCAGGTTAATTTGCCTGTACTAATTTTCAAAGTTACTTAATTCAAAATCTTGTCTCTCCACTTACTTAACAAATATGTTTCTTATATCTGCAATATAGTTTTTTTTGTCACGTTCTTTATTCCATTTTGGATATTTCCTGTCATCCCAATAATTTTTATATTTTTTTCATACTTTGAAGTTCACTATTTGTGCACAAAGTTCTGTGTATGTCGGTAAATACATAGTGTATTACATGCAATAGCTTTCCCACCCTATATTATCTACTGTGCTTACATACTCATCCCTTCCTTCTCCTTCCATAATTCTGGCCATCACCCATCTTTTTGCTGCCACTGTAGTTTTGCCTTTTACAGAATGCTATATAAATTTGAATCATATAATATGTATATTTGTAAGTTAGACTTCTTTCACTTAGCAATATGCACTTAAGAATTTTCACTATCAAATGCTTTCTCTGCATCAATTGAGATGATTATATGGTTTTTGTTTTTAATTCTGTTTATATGGTGAATTACATTTATTGATTTGCGTATATTGAACCAGCCTTGTTCCCCTGGAATGAAGCCCACTTGGTCGTAATGGATTATCTTTTTAATATGCTTTTGTATCCGATTAGCTAAAATTTTATTAAGGATTTTTGCATCCATGTTCATTAGGGAAATTGGTCTGTAGTTTTCTTTCTTTGACATGTCTTTGTTGAGCTTTGGAATCAGTGTAATATTTGCTTCATAGAAAGTTTTTGGGAGTGTTCCCTCTCTATCAATTTCCTGGAAGAGCTTGAAGAGCATCGGTGTTAGTTCTTCTGTGAAGGCTTGGTAGAATTCTGCCATATATCCATTCAGACCTGGACTTTTCTTTTTTGGGAGAGCTTTGATTACTGCTTCAATTTCGCTTTCTGTGATTGGTTGGTTGAGGTTTTCAATATCCTCCTGTGTTAAAGATGGGATGTCGTATGTGTCCAAGAACCTGTCCATGTCTTCCAGGTTCTCAAATTTGGTAGAGTATAAATTTTCAAAATAGGTTCTGATAATCTTCTGT